>CAJUYH010003778.1:0-30478 GCA_910591685.1 Galerucella tenella | reverse complement strand
GGGGGAGGGGCTTGTGTTTTGTACAACTAAACGATGATGACATAATTGGTATCATTCGGTGTCTTCTTTTGAGATGAACCATCCGACAGCCTCAAACTCACCCCACTTAACTCCGTCCAATTTTATTTCACAAATATATATTCATTTTTTCTCTTTTTATATATATACATATATAGCATCAGTGGGTACATAGAAAATTCAGATGAGTAATCGTGTGTTGCAGATAAGGGTGTGACACTATGTATTCGTGCTACAGTTTATTATTTAAGAACTTCTGAATGTGTGGCCTTCTGGCCACATTCAATCAATTGCTCCTCACTATTTTTCTTTTCTTATTTTTTTTTTTTTTTTTCGCCGATTTAATCATTGCTATATTTAATGTTTATCGCTCGAATATTTCCCGGTGAATCTTCAAAAAATTCAGACGTAATTTGTAGTTTTATTGCCATTTGATAATAATAGTATGATATTATTGTGACAGATGTATTTGTGTTATTGGTGAAATAAAAAAATGAAAAAGATGTGATAAATTGAGATAATGTATACATTGATTTGTGATGTGAGATTTGTAATAGTTAGTACCCTCTGCAATCAAAAAATAGTAGCCGCAATGCGAAATTTTATTTTTTCCCATAATCATCAACAATCGATAATATAGAGACATGTTTTACAGATGTGTTTATATACCCTGGATATATATATATATATATACATAATTCAAGAATATCGTTACTTTTGTTACACCCTGTATATATACATTAAAATAGCAGTTTAGCAAGGCTGCTTCACTCTCAAGAAGCAGACGTTTCTTTTTTCGTAAAGTGCGCTGGCTGCAATATCAAATATATAATTTAATTAACACATATTTGACACAAGACATTTTGCAATTAAAAGTGATTTGTATACATGTGCATACCATTATGGAAGGATTGATATGGCGTGAATTATATGCAGCTGTAAACGAAATATCGCAAGGTATTCATATACTTATATTGTAGTTACAGTACCCAATCAATATCTTGTTTTCGTTTTTTTTTTGTATCTCTTTTTTTTTTATTTTGTATTCAGTGAAATCAATTTTGTAAATATATCTTTGCACATGTGGCAATAATTTATACATTTTTAGAATTCTCTTGGAAAAATATTCCTCATCCAATCATATCGGAGACAACAGACGAAGGTGTGCCAATTAGAAAATTATTTATTGGCAATTTGGCAGAACGTGTGAGTATGAATTACTTCCAAAATTTATTTATTAGTTATTGTAGTTTATTGTGGCATTAGAATAAATAAATAAATAATAATATATGTAATCTAAAATATTCCATATTTTAGACGACAAATAAGGATTTGCAAAAATTATTTTCCAAGTATGGAAAAGTTGACAGTTGTTATATAAAACGTAATAATGGAAAAAGTAATTTTGGATTCATAACATTTAATGATGTAGATGGTGGTATCAAGTGAGTACTTAGATATTGTTACTTTATATCAGTCAATATTATGATTAAACAAAGAAACAAAAACGGTGATAAAAAAATATAATTTAATATGTGTTTTTGTTTTTCTGTGTTCAGAGCAAGAGAGGCGGCCTCGCGAATGGACGTACAATTACACTGCCGAATATTACGTGTCTCGTCGGCCAATTCATGGCATCAGCCAGATAGTGTGGAAAATCAGAGAAAATTTTTAAAAATTAAAGATCACAATTCGGAAGATTCATGGAAAATCAATGAATTAACTGAACTCGATTTCAATGAATCACCAATACATATACTCAATGACGATTGTTTAATTGAGATATTTTTATATTTACCGATTGCTGATAGGATACGTACGGAAAGAGGTGAAAAAAAAAGAAAACAAAAACAACTCAAATATCAATTAAAATTATTTTTATTAATTCATTGCAACAAAAAAAAATTTGTTTACCAATTTAGATGAAATTTAGATTTTAAAGAATAATATTCTTTCGTAATATTCAAAGCCACAAAATATAATTCTTAATAATTCATTCATTTATCAAATCACAAATAAGTGCATGAATAACATTAATAAATTAACAAAAAAATTTCCCATTGTATATTTTCAGTTTGCAAACGTTGGCAAGCTGTTAGCCAAGAGTCATGGCGAGCAGTAATGAGTTTGAATTTGACGAAAAATACATGGGGCTTATCGCCAAGAATTCGTGTTCAAATTGTGGATACAACGACATTAAGGAAAGTTCTTATTCGTTGTGGCCAATATTTAACTAATTTAGATCTATCACAATTGCCACATTCATTAAGCCCAAGTACATTAACAATAGTTGGTAAATTTTGTCCAAATCTTCAGTGTGTAAACATAAAAGCACTTGAATTATCGCCATCAGGGATATATTCATTAATGAATAACTGCCAAAATATCAATAAATTAACGATGAAATCACTCACAGGCCCATGTGAAAAGGATTTGTCACAATTATTCCTTGTAAATAAAAAACTCAAATATCTTGCAATTGATGGTGACGGTCATATAATTGGTAAATGTTTAGAATATTTGCCAGTTGAAGTAATTGAGGAGGTTCATTTGAACTCGTGTTTTTCATTAGTTTCCTCTTATTTCAATAGAGCATTGAAAAAATTTACTCATATACACTCATTAACATTGAATGCGTGTGTTTGCATTACTGATCCAACATTAGAAGTTATTGGTCAAACAAAAACAATTGTTAATTTAGAATTGAGCGGTAGCAACCCAATGATATCAGCTAATGCAATGAATAATTTAGCGAATCTTATTAATTTAGAGCAATTGTGTCTCAATCAAAATTTGGCTGTGACCGACGATTTTCTCATTAATATTTCGAATAATTGTAAGCAACTCAAATTATTGGATATAAGTTATTGTGGTGCAGTGACAGATAAAGGAATTGCAGCAATTGCAAATTTGATTAAGTTGGAGATATTAAAATTAAAATGGGTTTCACAAGTGACTGATAATTCAATTGGGAATTTGCACAGTCTCCGAGTATTGGAATGTTGGTGTTGTAAAAATATTAAAGATCGTGGAATTATGAAGTTAATTGAAAGTGCGCCGAATTTAATGAATTTAGATTTGTCGGGATGTTCAATTACAAATGATTCAATCAAAACAGCAATTGCAAGTACGATGCGACGAAATAATAATATTGTTCTTAAAATGATTGTTGGTGGTAATGAAACAAATTTACCCGAACTTTCTGAAATATCACCATTTTTACAAATAGTAAATATCGATTTGTCACTATTAGGAAATGTTAATATATAAATTTCCCATAAACAAAGCGATTATATATATATATTATGTATACGCTATAAAAAATGTCATAGACGCATAAATAGATCAATCAACATTTTGCGATAATGTAGAATTGAAAAAGGGAGTGAAACATTTTTGTTTCTTTTTTTTCGCAATTATTGATAATTGGTGTGATATAACTTCCACTGCTATTCATATATGTTTGTATGTGGAATAAAATGATTATACATACATATATTAATGGTTAAAGTAATTAGAATATTTATATATGTATAAACAAATATATATCACTTTGTAGTTGATATAGCGATCCCATGAAAATTTATTTCAAATTATAAATTTACAATTTTATATACACTATTCAGTTAATACAA
Organism: Galerucella tenella; assembly: GCA_910591685.1. Classification (NCBI taxonomy): domain Eukaryota; kingdom Metazoa; phylum Arthropoda; class Insecta; order Coleoptera; family Chrysomelidae; genus Galerucella; species Galerucella tenella. The sequence continues at coordinate 26,825 of CAJUYH010003778.1, read as the reverse complement.
TATCATATAAATACACTTCACTCCGTATACATGTAAGAATTCATGAAATAATTCAAAGTGAAATATATAATAAATGACGAATTAATTTACATCCATAAACAATTCTGTATTTAATCAAAATCGTATCCATATATATATTTAAGTTTGTAAATTCACTTCATTATATTTATGAAAAGACTGTGCACCATTTTTTATTGACAGTCGATGTACAAAATAAATTACTTAACGAAAATGTTCCAATGTCTAATGGGATAGTCAGTGATGTCAGTGATTATATGACAAGAAATTTCAATACTCCCAACGTTACCACGTATGTATGTCTGTATATATATATAGAATACTATTTGTTTACATTATGATCACGTGTCGAATAGACAATTGAATGAAATTATATTGACATTAAACAAGATTCAATAAATTAAGTCTGATGGCCTATTACTTCATTCCAATCAATTGCAATATAGTTGATTACACTCAAAATGGCTATCAAGCAAGATGGAACATTGTCTAAATCAAACGCAACAATGAATGTAGTGGAACAGTGTCCAGAATTTCCAGCAGACCATGACGATAATTGCATCAACGATGCACCAATTCACATGGTGAATAACGACTGCTTGATAGAAATATTCTCGTATTTACCCTATGCTGAGAGAATACGCTTAAAGAGAGGTAAATTTTTATTAATAAAATAGCAAATTTTTGTTACTAATTTATTCGCCATTATTTGCCGTTTTCTATTTGCCAAATAGAAATTAATATTATTTCTTTATACTATTATCATTCCCTAGAGTCACGATTTTTGAATGAAGCACTAGAAAAATTTTGTCACTTATGAACACTTTCACTTGGGGACGGTTATAATGTTCGTGATTCGAGTTTAGAAGTTATTGGTAGTAACGCAATGAATCATTTAGCAAATCTTGTTAACTTGGAACAATTATCTGTGAGAAGAGTTGTGCGATGACAGACAAATTTATCATGAATATTGCAAATAATTGTAAAAATCTAGCCTTATTGGATTTATGTCATTGCAATGTAACGTTAAAAGAAATAATAGTTAGGGTTACTAATCTAAAAAAGTTAATTCACCTGTTTATGAGTTACAATAAACGAGTAAGAGAATATCGTGACGATGAAATAATTGAAACCGCGATTAAAATAGCCAAAGGTCGAACGAATAATATCAATTTTACAATATGCGTTGGTAATGAGTATATTCAGAAACTATTTGAAAAAAATATACGTGTAAAGTTTGCGAGTTTGCCATCAAAATTGTCATTTAATATTCGAATATAATTTTTGACTTTTTACTTAATTGCTTTGAATTCACTGATAAATGTTTTGGTATGTATTTATAAAGATATATCATTATCTCGGTCAATAATGAAACGACACATAAATAATATCGACCTAGATCTAAATATTTTGAAGATTGTCCTATAAATAAATTATAAATATTTTGATTAAACCCCAATGGTTTCATTGTGTTTCTTATTTTCGCACATAAATAATTATGAAATACTATATATAAATTTGTGTTCATATTCATTTATTCTCTTAACATGAAAGATTTATATCAACTATATCATTCTGTATAACTATCTATAATTTCATTTTACAATCAGTTATATTCATCAATAAAATTATAATATACACTCTAGAACAAGAATATCTGTTTAAAATTGTTCAACAACAATATGTATATATAGTTATCTATTGATGTAAAATCGAAAATTATCATATTATATTTATATTTATGCAAACATAAAAATATATGAGCGTAATATACAATATAATAGAATAAGCTTTAAAAATTAATTGTAAAAAAATCAGTTCTTGGGCGTTTTACGCTCAGAAATATTCCATCCACGATTATTCAATTATTATTTTTGTTTATTATTATCACAATGCACTTGCAGTACATTGCAATACATATTTTTAAAGCCAACATGGACACATAGTTAAATTTCATGCTAATATACACTGAGATATTTATCGTAACATCTTTTAATTAGGCATTTATGAGTTGCAATCTTTTATTTTTATATTTTCAATTTTTTTTTTTTGCAGACTTATTCGCCAGACATTTACATGTATCATAAATCTAATTTTTATATATATAAATTCAATGTGCAGACCAGTAGAAATCAGCCAATATATCTTGCAAAAACAGGTTACAACAAACTTTGAATGTACTTGAGAGCCATAGCATTCTGCTTTGAGAAAAAAAAAATATATATACATATATATATTCCATTATTCTATCACGCAAATTCAAAGCAAAATATTGATATTGATTGATCTCAACTTTTGTCATTAATTGTAAATCGAAAGTCAATATTATATTGACGAAATATATTCACAAAAATGAACCAATACTGAATGAATAATTTTACTTTCTGTCAATAACATTTTTTTAAAATGATTTATGTTTATTCATATTTAACACCATCAGCGTGAAGATACCAATATTATTTTGGATACACGGCTATAAATCCGCATCACAACATAAAAACACAAAATGAGAATGAAATTTCTATAGCTTTCAGGTACAAATTTCACATGTACATCATATCTGTCTCATTAATCACCATAAAGGCAATCGACTCGATTGAATTAATCACCATAAATATTTAAAATTTTTATAAATATTCATTAAGGATATCATTAGATGAAAAAGTATCCATAAATATGAATATATATTTTTTGGTCAAAATATTTATTGTGGTGTGTCCGGCGTCGGATCATTATCATGAATTGAAATAAAATATCTATTGAATTCGCATTGTCATATATATATATATGAATATATACTCGTATTTATGTCTTCTTTCATTTGTATTTGTATCTTATCACAGGAAACATTCAGCGAAGCCCGTAAGAGATTTTCACAAGACTAAATTTATATACTATTATTATATTATTTAAACTTGTTTTTGTCTTACATACTTTCATAAGGTAACTCAAAATAAAACGTAAATTATAGAAATATATATATTCAAAATTGAAGCACAGTGGCGTGTTTCATTATTCAAACCATCTGTGGGCAACAACGTTCACATACAAATACAATTTACAATATTACTATTATCAGTATTTTTAATTTATTCATTATATATATATAGATATATATTGTTGCTCATCATTTTTGATTGAAAAAATTATGATTCTTTTATAGCAGACAAATTAATAACCATTCACATGATTGACTTCAATAATAAAATGTAAAGAGAAAAAAAAATGAATTACAAGTTTCTCGTGTAATGCTGAATACAATGTAAAATAAAATTAATAACTATTGTCTTAGCGTAGTTGTGAAAAAAAAAAAGAATATTGTTCACGTAGAATTATTCAAGAGTAAAGGGGGAAAGATGTGGGTCGTTAATTTGCCTGTCATAAAAATGATTAATCATTGGCGCTACGAATATTAAATATTTAAGTGAATAAACTTAAACAGAAAAGAATAAAATAAAATGCCACTGTTCAAAATAATTTATCAATTAAAACCGAAATTATGATTAAAAATTAATTGTGACTTAGGAATATTGAACGCGTATGCATGTGGTCAAGTATGTAAGAGTAACATTTATTCAAGACTGCACATTCGCTAAACGGGTAGGAGTAGTTGGTTGCAAATCCATTGTACGACAAACCCATCCAGCAATATCAACATTTTCCATTTCAGCTTTTTTTATCCACTCATGATTCTAAAATTATTGAATTAATAACTCTATATATATATATATAACCAATATTTTTTTGATTGTCAATGTGAAATAGATATATATTTTAATAACTACAAACCATTAATGTTTTTAAATCCGCGCGCTCTGCGGGATTTTTTTTCAAACAACGATCGACAAAGTCCATAAATGTATCTGTGAATATTCCTGGTGGTAATTTTGGCGGTGGTTCATTCACAATATAATCGAGCAATTCAAATATTGCCATTGGTCGTGGACTGCTTGCGTCTGTAGGGAATAAACAACAGAATTAATTGTCAAATTATCATTTCGAGGCTATGTGAAAATATGTAATAAATATATACTGTGTGTGGGTGATTGTATTGTCGGTGTTGAAACATTATTTGTCAAATTTTCCGCCGGTGCTTGCACCGCTTGTGGACCAAATATTGAAATCAATGTTCTTGAATCTGGTGGTGGAATAGGATACATTCCAATAGCCATTTCTACTAATGAAAGACCCAGTGACCAAATATCGCTTTGAACAGAGTAATGTGTGCCTTGCAATCGTTCAGGCTACAATAAAATTTGAAACACAAGTTATATATTGTTTTGATAGTGGAAATTAAATAGCACCGATGCCGTTTGACAGCAATATTTTTTTCTTTCACTCACCGACATGTAACTTCGTGTGCCGACAAATGAATTTGCCATTGAATCAATTAACTGTCCAGAAACGCCAAAGTCACAAATTTTTATTTCACCAGCACTATTCACCAATATATTACTTGGCTTCACATCTCGATGCATTATCGCATGTTTATCTCGTAAATAACTCAAGCCTTTTAAAACCTAAAACGAATGAACAAATAAATGAAAACAAAACATATCAAACAATAGAACAAATCGTCATTTCATGCCACCTTCAATTTACACTCCAACAAAATTATATATATACATGTATACATATAATGACTACCAAATGGAAATATAAAAAAAAAATAAACATCTAACATAACCAGACAGTTCAGAACAATTCTATAAAATATATTCAGTACACATTTATTTTTCATTTTTCTTCACATTTTAAATGTGATTGATAATGAATTTGTAAGTTATCAGTAATGATTCATTGTTGACGAGAAGATGTCCCACAAAATTTCGATATTGTTCAATCAATTGCAGCATAAAAAATTATCTCGTGCGGGAATTATCGATCTTCATGAAGAATTTAGAACTGTGGATCATTTGATACCACTGGATGAATTATGCGAAAAATTGAATACAAATATTGAAACAGGATTGACGGAAGAGGAGGCACGAAGTCGTTTAAATAACAAACAAAATATTTTAACTCCTCCAAAAATTACACCGGAATATATTAAATTGTTGAAATGTATGTTCTCCGGTTTCGCAGCATTATTATGGGTATGCTCTGGATTGTGTTTTATGATTTATGGTATCAGTAAATGGTTGGGACACGATAACGATGAAGGTATTCAATGGTTTGGATTGATAATCATTATTATTTGTGTCGTATCAGGATTATTTGCTTTTATTCAAGAGAGTAAAAATAATAAGGTTATGGAATCATTTACAAAAATGGTGCCGTCATTCGCATTAGTTATTCGCGATAGCCATAAAAAAATGGTGCCCACCGAGAAAATAGCGTTAGGTGATATTGTTGAAATTCGACTGGGTGATAAAATACCTGCGGACATTCGTATAATAAGATGTGTTGGATTGAGAGTTGAAAATTCAAGTTTAACTGGAGAGAGTGAACCTGTAGGGAGAACAGACTTTCCCACTGATCCAAATCCATTAGAGACACAGAATGTTGCATTTTTTTCATCTTACGCTGTGGCTGGTGAGGGCGCAGGAATTGTAATAGCAACCGGCGATAATACAATGATTGGTAGACTCGCTGGTCTTGCAACACAAGTGAGCAAAACCGAAACACCAATTGCCAAAGAAATAAAACATTTTGTTGAAATAATAACATTTATTGCTATTATTTGTGGTGTATTGTTTTTTGGGTTGTCTCTATTAGTTGAACCCAATCTTATCCGAGCATTTACATATCTATTGGGAATAATAATTGCAAATGTGCCTGAAGTATTGTTAGTAACTGTCACAACAAGTTTAACATTGACGGCAAAAAAAATGGCGGAGAAAAATTGTTTAGTGAGAAATTTGGAGGCTGTTGAAACACTTGGGTCAACGTCCACCATTTGTTCCGATAAAACTGGTACATTAACACAAAATAAAATGACCGTATCAAATTTATGGTTTGGAAACGTCCGACATCATATTACACCAGGTGTAATGAATTTAGGCGCTGAGCGAGATTTATTTTTGGATAAACCAGCATTCAATATTGTGATCAAAGCAGCGACATTGTGTTTGCGAGCGGAATTTCGCCATGACTCGGAATTGTATACATCGATTGAAAAACGTGATGTTATTGGTGATGCATCGGAAACGGGTATATTGAAATTTTGTGAGCATATCCATCAAACAAAACGATTTCGTCAGTTACATCGTAAAATCGCAGAAATACCATTCAGTTCCGTAACTAAATATCAAATATCAATACACGAAGACGTTGACGGATACAATATTTATATGAAAGGTGCACCAGAAGTAATAATGGATTTCTGTAAAAATATTTTAACGATGGATGGCGAAACGAGATCATTAAAAAATGCTGATATAGTGGAATCACGTAGAGCTTGCATGGAATTGGCATTTTTAGGTGAACGTGTATTGGCTTATTGTGACTTTCATCTTCCTGCAAATGAATACGGTCCCGATTATATATTTAATACTGAATTACCACAAAACTACAATTTTCCAACGAATGGATACAGATACTTGGGTTTAGTTAGTTTAATTGATCCACCAAGGCCAGCTGTACCCGAGGCAGTAAATACGTGTCGCGCTGCAGGAATAAAAGTGATAATGGTAACGGGCGATCATCCAATAACGGCAATGGCAATTGCTAAAGCAGTTGGCATAATTGGTGAGGGACACGAAACACGATATGAAAGAGCATTACGTCTGGATAGCACTCACAGTCAAGTGCCAGCTGATAATGACAATGTTGCAATTGTTATAACCGGATCTGAATTGAGGAGTATGGACTCTGATGAATTGGACGATGTTATACGTAACTATGAAGAAATAGTATTTGCAAGAACATCACCACAGCAAAAATTACTTATTGTTGAGAGCTGTCAGCGTTTAGGTGAAATTGTTGCTGTTACAGGTGATGGTGTTAATGATTCGCCGGCATTGAGAAAAGCTGATATTGGCATTGCAATGGGAATCGCTGGATCGGATGTGGCAAAAAATGCAGCGGATATGGTACTAATGGATGATAATTTTGCATCAATTGTCACTGGAATAGAAGAGGGTCGTTTAATATTTGATAATTTAAAAAAGTCTATTGCATACACCCTAACGTCAAGTGTACCGGAAATGTTACCAATGTTGAGTAGCATTATACTATCAATACCATTGCCATTTGTTATTGAATTAGTATTGTGCATTGATATTGGTACAGACTTAATGCCGGCAATTGCGCTGGCATATGAAAAAGCCGAGTCTGATATAATGAAACGACCACCGCGAAATCCACAATATGATAAATTAGTTAATAAACGATTAATATCAATTGCATACGGGCAAATTGGTATGACACAGGCATTAGCCGGATTTATAAATTATTTTATGATATTGAGTGCTCATGGTTTTTTACCATCGGATTTAATTGGATTGCAACAAAATTGGGAGAACAAATCTATAACAGATTTGAAAGATTCTTATGGTCAAACGTGGGATTATCAGAGTCGCATGGATCTATTGAATACAGCGCGCACCGGCTATTTTATATCAATTGTTACGACACAAATGATTGATCTTTTGATGTGTAAAACGCGAAGAAATTCCATATTCCAACAGGGTATGGACAATTGGTTTTTGAATGCAGCATTTGCATTTGAACTCTTGTTGACAGCTACACTATTGTATACGCCTGGTATCGGTACAGTATTGAAAACAATGCCATTGAGTCCATTTTGGTTCTGGCCGCCATTGCCACTTGGAATATTTTTATGGATTTATGATGAGTTTCGACGATACTGTATCCGAAATTACCCCGGTGGATTGATTGAAAGGGAAACGTATTATTAATATTAGAAAAATAGTAGAGAAAGCGAAAAAGAAATATGTTATTTAATTTGACTTAATCAATAGTATTTAATTATTATTTCTATGTATATGGTTATGAGATTGCGATATTATTTATTAATAATGTTCAGTACTTAATAAATTATCAATATTAATAAATAGTTGATTAATTGATTGATTGAATGATTATTTCAACTTACTGCGGATGTGATTGTTCCTAATATGGGTTCTGGTATTCGGCCAGCTTTTTTTAATATCAGATCTAGTGATCCACCATCCATATATTCCATGCATATACTGATTTCACCATCGCTGCATTAAATATTAATAATAATTATAACAATAGTAAGAAATTTATGAATTATAAGTAGTTTTAATATTTCATTGCTTACCTATAAAAAGCACCATAGAATCCAACAATATGAGCAAAATTACATTCATGCAATACTTTAAGTTCTCGGATAATTTGTTTCTTAATTGCCGGTTTAACTTCTAAATGAATCAACTGCAATAAATCAAATACATGAAATAAAAATCAATTCGTCGCTTGTTTATTTATTAATAGAATTGAAATGGAATGAAATAAAAATGGAATCATTTGAATATTACTATTACCTTTCTTGCCATAATAAGTCCATATTTTTTATGTCGAACTTTCATTACAACGCCACCATTGCCTGCACCCAATTCACCCAATTTTTCAAAATCTTCATCGCACAATTCGCCAACTTTTTCTTTCTGACCTAAAAAGCTCTCCAAACGTTTTCTTTGCTCTTCATCCATTTCCAATTCTTCCAATCTCTCTTGAATAGCATCTATACTCATTTTTCCCATAACACCACTGCCATTATTTAAAAAAAAAAAAAATATATATATATATATGTATATGTATTATGATTGACACATAATCGATAGAATGGATAATAAATAATAGTATAAGTATGGTTAAAATAGTTATTTAATGGTGATAATTAATAGGATTAATTTACTCTGGTATGACAGGTGGTTCTGAATATGTAGGAATTGGTGGAACCGGTGGCGATGGTGATACTGCTGCCGCAGGCTCAATTGAACCAGATGGTAGTGTCAAATTCAATTTATTTTTCGACATTACGAACTGCTTTCCAATTATTTTTCCACTCAACAATGCAATAACCGATATAAATTCCCAATATGCCACTTTACTGAATATTTAAAATCACAGAAATGCAACACTTATTTTATATTCGGCGATTAATTAACATCACACGTAATTGCCAATTGTACTATAAATAATGATATTCCATCGACATGAAATGTAATTAATTCGAATGTTAAGGAATTATTGTAATTGAATTGTAACAATTGATTCGAGTAAATAAACTGTAATAAGTTAGTGATCGCGATCGGAAAACTTGACAAATTCGTTAGATTCTTCTTAGATTTTTTGAATCACATTATTAATCCACTTATTTAATTACAACATAACATTGTAATTTTCATTAAAAGTATATTTATATGTATATATATACACATAAATTATATATTTATGTATACATGTATACTTTTCTTTTCTTTCTTCACACAGTTGGATTCATTGATGATCAGCTAAAAGAATAATACAAAGAGAGGTTATTCTTATCGTCACTATCTTCAACAAAAGCCTCAGAGATTTTTATTTCACAGCAGTGTCAGCACATGTAAATATATATATATATATAAGCTATTCACCTTATCGATAATATTACTGTAATTGCCTAGAATAAAATTCCCCGAATGTAAAAAATATTCGCGGAATACTTGTTTAATAATTTTTATATTGCTGATCAATCGGAGAAAAATATACTACACGAATATTTTTGTGTATCAATTCGTGTGTTCATTCAAAAAATAATAATTAAATTTTTTTAATAAGAAAGAATATGAAATGTGTGTGCTATGAGTGCAACCCCGAATGACGGCAATCACACCGCACGAACTGTAAATTGATTGAGTATATATTAAATACTGTATTGTAGCGCCATCTCTCTACCGGAAATTCACCACTGTCGTCTGATTGCGACTGATCCAACGTCTGTGACGTCTTTTCCTATAACGTCGCATTGCCAAGAGGTATGGTATTTACAATATCAATTGCAAAATCTATTTACATCGTGAAAATAATTGACAAGTTTACTATGAAACGATTAAATATGAATAAAGAAGATTTTCATGAATAAAATTGATGTCATAATTTTGCTATGTTGTATTGAAAAAATATAAATATCAAGTGTCAAAGTTGCGCGACATCATCGGGCCTGTCACGATTACCACCTCGTATATACATTACGCGTCGTTTATATTGTGTTTAACCAACAAATTTATTTCGTGCATTTGAATTGAATAATTTTAATTTTCAGCACAGCAATGGGCAGATACTCCCACGATCCAACAAATGCAGCCAAATCGTGCAAGGCACGCGGTTCCAATCTTCGTGTTCACTTCAAGGTAAACAAATGCACTTATGCCGATAAACGATGAATTTTTTAGTCAATCTAACCTATAAATTTCAACTATAATCATGTGCATTATATTTTATATTTCCCTTATGAAACAAAGATTTTTATATTATGACTTTATTTTACTATGAATTTTTCATAATTTTGTGAGGCACCGGCAATTATTTGTTGAAGAGTTTAATATCAACATTTTTTAATTAAAAATAAATTCCTTTCGATAATTTTGGGTTCATAATTATGTGAGGTTATGTTTTTATTCACTAATTAAATTTTGATGTGACAGAACACCCATGAAACCGCTCGTGCTATCAAGAGCATGGCTCTTCGTCGGGCTCAAAAATACCTGAAAAATGTTGTTGAATACAAAGAGTGTGTTCCATTCCGGCGATTTAATGGTGGTGTAGGCAGATGTGCCCAAGCCAAACAATTCGGCACCACACAAGGTAAATAATAATAATAATATTGTTTCATTTACATTGTATTTAAAGTCCTTGGTGTGTGATAATTTAATGAGTCATGTATTATTGCATTGCATTTAATTCATTAATTCTACAGGAAGGTGGCCCAAAAAGTCTGCAGAATTTTTGCTTCAACTGTTGAGGAATGCAGAGTCTAATGCTGATCACAAAGGTCTCGATGTTGATCGATTAGTTATTGATCATATTCAAGTAAATCATGCTCCTTGCTTGCGTCGACGAACGTATCGTGCTCACGGTCGCATTAATCGTAAGTTTGCAAAAAATATTTATTTACAAATTGTTCTTTGTCTTATATTATATTTTTCATATGTCGTTTTTTCATGACAATATTCTTTCTTTTTTTTCTAGCTTACATGAGCAGTCCCTGTCACATCGAAGTGATACTCACTGAAAAAGAAGATGTTGTTACCAAGGCAACTGATGAAGAGCCATCAAAGAAGAAATTGAGCAAAAAGAAGTTAGCGAGACAGAAGGAAAAGATGTTGCGAGAATAAAAAATTATAATACTTTTTTGGATGATCAAGTATACTGTGCAAACAAATAAAAACGCACGTTGTTCTTCACCAAACAAAAAACAAGTTTAAATTTCTACTTATTACTTTTTTTTATTATTATTATTTTAAATAATTTTAAGATTTTTTACGTTTTTTCTCAGCGATTTCATCAAATAACGGGAATTAATTGAATATACGTTGGTAAATTTACTTCTACTTAAATCTAAAGTATTTATTTTTACATTGAATTGTAAAAAAAGGAAATAAGTCGTCATCTTGAAGTTTTCTACGAAATTATTTATTTGTATGTTGTATTTCTTTTTTCACAAAAAAAAAACATCAATATCAATACAATTGATGGATGAGATGTAGGTCTTAACAGGAATCGAACATGAATACTATAATAATACAGTAAAGTTCAATGAACAATAGGAGAATAATAATACATAATATTGGAGATACTTCGCCCGTGAAAAATTGTTTCTTATCTCTTCATTGTGGATGGGAAATTTGAGCGGCTGTGATAATAAATATCGTCATAGCACGTGCCAAACAAATATCCATTGTTCGCCAAGGTAAGATTAACATAGACAAAATTTAATAAAGCAAACAAAAATCATGAATATATATATATATATATATATATATCTGGAAAATTTCTCATACATTCACACATCCGTCATTCAGATAATACTCAAATACTTAGTTCTTAAAATAATAAATCTACCAACATTTCTCTGGTGTTGAGCAAACCCATTTTAATTTATACAATTAGACGGACTGCTGAGAAATTGAATTATTCTCATTCATACCTCTGCATATTCTTCTGTTTTCATAAATTTTTTTTCAATTTGTTCTCTTCGTACAATATATGAGAATTACTCACTGAGTTTACGTAAATCACTTTTTTTACACTAAAGAAAAATGCTTAATATTTGATACAAATGCATAATCACTATACATGGAGGGGCTTATCAGATAAAACTGCTGCGAATATTGCCAGTGTCAGGAAAGTGGTTCACGTGTTGTGTTTGGTAAAAATAGACAAAGTAGACCACCTCCTAAAAAAAAATTCACATATGAAATCAATCGCGTAAATGAATAAAATCAATAATAATATTGCGAAAGTAAAAGTGACAATAACAACTCCCTAAATTTAATTCTGAAAAATAAAAGGCACTAAACAAGCAATTATAAAATGCTTACCAATGAGAAGTGCAGCGACAATAAATGTTGGTGCCGGACAATACATATCTAGCAATTGAGCAATAACAATATTGCCAATGATACCACCAAGTCTGGCAGCCACCATTGAAATAGCAATACCAGTTGCGCGTAAATTTGTGGGAAATACTTCAGTGATAAGACAATCAAGTGCGGCGTTGCCGCAACTAATTACACCACTGAAAAATGCCGAGACAATGACATTGTGAACTTTATTATAGACAAAGTATAGACCGACAGAGCAAGCACCTGATGAAAGAGTACTGAAAACTAAAAATATAATTAATTGAGTAAAAATTAAACCGAATTTCATCCATGTATTCTATATATTTTTGTGCTCACCGAGGAAAAATTTTCGGCCCAAACGATCCATACCAAGGACCGCGACAATATTGGCCGGTATTGCAGAGGCAACGGTTATTAGCGACTCAATAAAAACTGATTCGCCTATTGTGCTATCACAAGGTCCATCTTGTTCCGTAGTATTGCTTTTAATTTTAATGTAATGATCAGTAACTTGACATATGTCAGCCGTCTGATTTGGAAAATCGCGAGCATAACGGTCAAAACGATTGAATAACTCTGGGAACCACATCATTAAACCATAATAACCAATATGAAATGTGAAATTAATGATTATCGATATAATGGTAAAACGTAATATTGGTGATACAAATAGTTGTTTACTATTCTCCATAATATCACCGAGCATTATTTTATACTTATTTTTAATTTCACCGCCATTATTTTTAACTGGCTCCAATTCACGAAAATCATCGAGAATTAATTCTTTCACTGGGTATAAATCACGTGATTTACCAGTATTAATTGCATAAATGCCACGAAATATATTTAATGCTTCGTCATAACGACCGCGTGACAATAAATATTTTGGTGATTCGGGTAGAAACAGTAGGAGTCCCGCCACAATAAACGACGGAGCAGCGCAGATCAGCAGGAAAATTCGCCATGAATTATATATAAATGTTGTACTATGTATGCCAATTTCATGTGGTATAATCAGCCATGCCAATCCAGCAACGAATAAATTTCCAAGTGTCCAAAATGCCGCCATAAATGATAGCATTGAGCCACGCTTGGATTTCGGCTGGAATTCTGCAAAGTACGACCAAATAACCGGTCCACTGCCACCAAGACTAATCGAAATAAATAATCAATTTAATTAATTAGAAATATTTTTTTTTTTTCATTATTTTTATATTCAATATTAATTGTGATTGAAAACTTACGCGGCACCGTTCAAAAAACGGAAGAACATAAATAGTTCATAGGACTGGCTAAAACTGGAAGCAACAATGCATAGAGCATTCATGAATGATATGACAATGAGAACCTTGCGACGACCCAGAGCGTCTGCCACTGAGCCCCACGCATAGGCACCTGCCATCATTCCAATGAATATTATTGAGCTGAGCCATCCTTTGGCCGCAGTACTTAAATCCAAGTCACATTGTGCGCTTGGCAAGATGAAGGACATAGATATTACGTCCATCTCCTCGCTCGTACTGACGAACCCGCATACAGCGAGCAGGAAGTAATGAAACTTGCCATACTCTGGAGAAATAAAGGAATAGTAATGAAAGACATTTATATTTAAATGGATTATGAGAAATATATTAACGGTAAAATTATTTTACTTTATAGCTCTATGGATTTATCTTTTTTTTTTTGTTTTTTCGTTTCCACTTACCGGTGAGTTCGATAGCCTTTTCAAAATCTGCTTTAACGTAGGATCCTTTTTCGGGGTCGAGGGTTTTACCCTTTGACCCTATTCCTAATGACAATAAAAACAAAAAGGCATTTTATTACAGAGAAAAATATAAAAATTACGTAATTGCTATAGTTTTTTTTTTTTCATTAGTTTATTTACCGGCAAGCTCTAGGTCTTTTGAACCGCAGCCGTTTAGATGATTGTCCTTTACATCACACGCTGTAAAAACAGAGAAGTGAAACAGAAATTGATTATATTTTTTAATAATACATTATAAAGAGAGAATTTTTTATTTCTCTTATTTTTGTCCAATTGAATATTGATAAATGCACTCACTATTATTGGACTTTAAATCAGGATCACCTTCTACCATTCTACGATGTCGGCGCGGTTGTGTGAATCTGGCTTTGGAAAATAGTCAAAGAACAATAAGTTGGATGCGATCAGCAGTATTGTTTATATAACTTGGACTAAATTGAAGATATTGGCGAAATTTTCCTGCTGATCCTGCGCTGCTCTGCTGCTTCTTGACGACGGGACTCGGTTTTGCGCTCACACGCGAGCTAAAACAATATCAATAATTAATTTATTTTCATACAAATAGTGAAGAATAATCATTCAAACATTAGTATTCATAGAATTGTTATTCTGCATTTTGTCAAAGTATATCGTACACTGCTACAATTATACATTTAATTAATAATGTGCTTGTATATTGTCACACATACTATAATCAATTAATGGAATGAATCCTTTTATTCGTTGCCTGAGGATTAATCCAATACAAGCATTGTGGGTTAAGTAGAGTCAATTAGTTATAACGATGATAAGAAACGTAGGTAGTAGAATTAAGAGCCACCATTTTTCATTGTATTCATAATAATTTAAAGGTGCAATAGTAAAATATAATTGCTTACAGAACTAATTCAATATAAATTATCATCCGATGGCTAATGTCACTACAATATATTTTTTATAAGAAATACATTATTTTTTTTCAGTCTGCTTGTAGATAATTCCATATATAAAATCACGTAATACTCATTAAAAATAAATATATATAGATATATATTTCACTCGTTTGAATTTAATGAATAAATAATCGCCCTTGTGTTGATAATTAATTCGACTCATTGTATATCACTTTATTTTCCCACTATTATTTCCATTAGACGCTATTTACATTCTATAAAAATTTAATTTAATGAGAGTTGCAAGAAACATTATACTCAAAATATTCTTTAATAATTGAGAGTTTTTCATTTATAAATTCTTCAGTATAAATTTGATGTTTTTAAATGAGTGATATTAATATAATATTGTTTGAGTGCATTGAGAAAAAAAAAAAAATATTGACTATCGACCGTGACAGGACTCGAACCTGCAATCTTCGGATCCGAAGTCCGACGCCTTATCCGTTAGGCCACACGGTCATTTACATGATGATTGATATATGTTAAATAATAATACATCTATTTTACACCAAATTATTGATTTTCCCTGAATGACCCAAATAATTCTGCCACATTCTTTTTTTACTTACCTGTAAAATTGGCGGAAAAAAAAAACATTAAATTGTATTGGAATGTTAAATTTAATACTTATCTAGTGAATAACACTAGAGTGAAAACATAATAAACAAATAGATATCTATTTATACGTTATTTAAATCCATCAATTGTAACCCTCCCCCGACATCTTATTACTTTCATTGTGACGTAATTACAATAAACGACGAAACAATCAATGATATAGTAGATCGAATACAAGTCATACCATATTGTCTATAAGAGACTATCGTGATATTTTTTATGGGGAAAATACATATACAACATGATGATAATATATTTTCATTGATGTTTATATAAACGACCGTAACTAAAAAAATAAATTAATTAATTTAGAAACATCGTTAAAATAATTGAATGTACTTAGTATAAGGATAGTAACACACAGATATATATTGCGTCCAATATTTTATTTCTATTGTCACATTTTCCACTGTCGATTGGCAATCAATAAATTGGAAATTGTTTTACATTCATTCTCACATATATGTGTCATTCACACTTTAATAAGATTGAGTTCAATAAACGCCAGTAATAAATAAATATATATATATATATATAAATATATTTACGTTTAATATAGTAAATAGTAATATAGTAAAAAGTAAAAAAATATATATATATATAAATAAATAAAAAATAAATATAATTTGTCTTTGTAATGATATAGTAATCAAAACCACACCTTTTTTTCGACATTTCAATTCGTTTATTCACACGTCTATTCAATATTATTTTCTATTACTGAAGCGGAAGCAATGATGGCAACTGTTAGTAAAATTGTACAGCGAAAAATTTAACT
Organism: Galerucella tenella; assembly: GCA_910591685.1. Classification (NCBI taxonomy): domain Eukaryota; kingdom Metazoa; phylum Arthropoda; class Insecta; order Coleoptera; family Chrysomelidae; genus Galerucella; species Galerucella tenella. Next base: position 10,172 of record CAJUYH010003778.1, on the reverse strand, counting down.
GGGAACTGGCAATTTTGTACAATAAAATACAAAATTTGAATTAAAACAGGATATTTCAAATACTAAATATTTTATTTTTAATTATATAACTGTTTCATTGTATAATTAGTGATTAGCAATAGAAAATAAATTGAGTATGAAAATTTTTCTTACTTTTGGCGAACAAATGTAAACAGTGAGAGTGGTATATTGTGAAAATTTCAGACGGAAACGAATGAAAAACGGAAATAGGAAGGTCATTTTTGGCGGAAGTAAAGGATTTTATCGAGTGTATGTCTATTGCTGTTCTCGATATTCATAATTGGAACCATTATGCACACAAACATATTCACATATATAGAAAATATTCGTCCGGTCGTTGTTTCTACCTCTCTGTTTACGATACGTGTATTATTTTGTAAGACAGTAAAAAAAATAAAAAAAAAATAACTTCAAATGCATAAAAGAATCTTTGTTACAGTGAAAATTGAATTGTGGGAAGTTCATTAAATTCATCATAAATGTGTGAAGGCAAAAATAATTAAAGAGAATTTTAATGCTGATGAATAACATGATTGCATACACTAATTCAAAATAATATTTCTACCAAGTATCTATGTCAGATAGAATACGTTCAAGTAAAAAGACTTGTGTAATTAGTGTTGACGCCTGCAAGGACATAACAATTAGGTTGGCTGTGAGTAGATTCATGCTAAGTTAATGAGAATTAGTCCAAGTAAAAACGCGACAGAATTATAGATAGATAAATGATGAAGACAGAGAGAAAGACTAATGGATAAAGTGGGAATAATTTAATATCCAGACGCGAATCATTCTATTAATTGTTTACTTCTCACTCAACTCATATATAATATCACAAAATTCAATAAATGAGATATACTCCACGTTATATTTAAATGTAATTATCGGACAATAAGCATTCCACCTTGATCCACTAATATATAATGCATATTTAATAGTAATACGAGATTAGTGATGAAGGTGTGAATATAATAAGTGTATGTGTGTTTGTACACTTGTTGCGTTCATTATAATTTTATATAATTTGAAATTTAACCAAAAAATATTGTCCTCACATACCTCAAAAAATTGTAAATTCGAAACATTGGCTGTGCATTCACATAATTGCTCATAAATATTTGTATTACTTCGTTTTTTTTTCTTTTTTACAGTAATCTTAAAAGCCATTCATATTTATCACTTTTATTAATTACTTATCACTTTAAATTTCATAAATTGTTTTTCAATAATTTTTTGTTTTTTTCACACTATTGCGCTAGTTATGATAGACCATACATAGCAGTTGACGGTTCATTCTAATTTTAATGTTTCATTTCAAATACACGGGACAGAGTATGATATGCTGTAGGTAAATATTGCTACGCATTTACAATTCAACTGACACGTAGATAGACGTATGATGATCAAGTGACTCGTATTGAAGAGTTGAAGCAACAAAAACCTGTACCTACCACCTCCCAACTATATATATATACTAGCAGAATGTGTGCACTTGTTAACCGGACGTTATTGTAAATCGTCATCGCGTGCGCACACTCCACAATAATCATATATATAATCAACATTTCGTGTCACCGTCAATCAAGTTTGCAAATTAATTAATTGTCCATCATTAATACGCGATGAATGGCAGAAATTTGTTAAAAAAAAATACAATTAAAAAAAAAAGGATCAGGGTAGGGGGGAATAATCTACATTTTAATATTAATAGCAAACAATTTTTTCCAATGGATAAACATGGTGACAAATAATTTTCTTCCTTTTATAATTGCATTGAGACAATAAGTTAACATCATTACATTTCTGCTTGCATGTCACGAACATTTGAATTGTGTATTTAATAATTGTATTATTAACCACTGTCGATGTATACACACATATATATCTATATATATATGCATTGGTGAATAAAATTGGGAATATTTGATGTTTGAAATAACTAACTGTATTTTTCACGTGCATCATCAAATTTTATCAAACATGGATAGAAATAAAGGTAAAAAAAATTGCGAAACATTATTGACTTTTCAGATAGTTAGAAGAAACGTAAAAAAAAAATTTGAAGAAGAAATCGGTCGAAAACTTATTTAATTAATGTGTAATACTATTGCGATAATTGTTTTCCATTCATTTTAATTATTGTTAAGTGGAGATAAGATAAAGTATAAAAATGACATCTAATAATTGGTAGCAGTTAAGCTCCGAAGTCACGGTTATTATATGCTGTTTCGTTGCGAATCATCGCAACTGTAATGTATACAGTGCATATATGCACGTATGTATTTTTTTACTTATCGTACATTGGTGCATATCCATCATGTATAAATACCAAATAAATATACAGTAAAGTGTCGAGAAAATACTTTGTATACAATTATCTTTTCAATTGCACGAGAATCAGATGAAAAGTTTTCATTAAAACAGAGAGAATCAGATGAAAAGTTTTCAACAATATCCGAGTGTTTTGCATTATATTAAATTATAAAATTGATGCAACATCATTTTATATTTTATTGAGGTTTCTCGTAGACAATAAAAATCGAATTCTATATAAATTATCTTTCATAATATTATTGCTATGATGTACATAAAACCAATGGTGATTCTATCTAGTCGACGTTCATTAGAAATTTTACAAAAGAATATTGTAGATATTATTTAATGAATAGTAAATTGTGGTTAATGAAAGACTAACTACTAGAACTGGTTTAAACTGGATTTGTCAATGTAAATGTAAGTGTGAGAATTTCATTTATTATTTTTAAACAAAAAATAAAAAGCTCAGTTGATATTTTATATCATGCCCATGAGTTTAAAAAAATATAGAACCACCTGATAGAACAAAAATATTATGTCATCGACTATGAGAGTATTGTTGAAGGTTTTTTTTATGACGTATGACATGTATCGATATAGATAGCCACGCGCTCAATCAATATATATATATATATATAAGTAATGATTGTGCAAGTGACTACTGTATTTCTATACAATATCATACTGAACAATTTCGATATTAATTTCAAAACAGTTTTTTACTATCTAAAAAAAAAAGAAAAGAAACAAACAGATTCGAGAATAAATCAATAAATTTAAGTGGAAAATGAAATTCAAAAATAAACAAAAAAAAACAGAACTATTTATAATTATTTCGTGTGAGTGTTCATTGATATTTTTCAAGCTTTATTTTTACTTGTCTGTTGTGAGCATCACTATCGCGAATACGTCATGGAGAATTCGCGGATATAATCCACGTGGTTGAAGCAAAACACGCAAGTGCGTGTGTGTGTGTATGTGTATGTGTGTGGCGATGAATGTTTCCAAGGTTACGTTTTGCACCTCTTTATAACTTGAAAAAAAAATTGTGATATGTATTTATGTCAAACAACGCGATAGAGTAAAAAAAATTTGATAATTTTATAAATACACAGATGACGATAAACTAGAACGGTTTGTTGACATTCGAGCACATCGTTACAATGAAATATGCACTCGCATATATAAAACTATCAATCTTATATATGTATATAAATTTAATTCTTTGACAATATAAGACCGTGATTGAAATATACCATAGCATTTTACAATTCTCCCAACATTTTCAAAACCGCCTCGTTTTTACGTCAAACCATTCTCGAAATCACGAGGGTGATATTTTTATCACATTGAATATTCACATCTAAAAGTAAAAAATGTGCTTTTGCATAGTATTTAATTTCTCTCTCTTTCGCCTAGTGTAGTGTAACTGTGCAATTCATATATTCAGCCACTATGAATAATTGTGAATTGCCATAGAAAAAAGTATTTGAATAGAAAATAAATTAAAAAAAAAATTGATGAATAAAATACGAACAGTTTTTATTCATATCATCACAATCTTTCTCCGTGTCTTTTATAAGTAACGATACATACACATACCTACATATACCGTCAATCAAAAGCTACCTCTGACTATCTAAAACTCGTGCAAATATCCATCTCAAGAAAGTCAACAAAACATCACATTTAAATTTAACAGTCTTATCGTACGTATGGATATATTTAAAATAAAACATTGGACGACGACATCAATTTCAATCAAACATGATTTTAAATAGCAACTAGCTCACACTAATTCTCAAGACATATAAAATACTTCCACGATAAAAACAAAAATTATAGTACTATCTCTGAACAAAAATCATAATGATGATTAATGATATATCCTATCTGTACAAAAGTACTGAATCACGAAAAAACAAAATGTTCACAAATCACCTCACTGTACCAAAAATAAAGCATACTAACATGCAAGACACTTCCAATTCCAAATAATATATTATAACTTCTACAATAGAGGAAAAAATAAAAATAAACAGAGTAAAACACCATGATGTCGATTTCATTATTTGAAATGGGACATTTCATTACTGTATGAAATTGTCAACACTTGAACTTTCCATACACAATTTAATATAGCGACATTAAATTATTACATATTAATCTCGAGTGTTTAATTCTATGTAGGTGTATATGATTGTTAATAATAAACTTACTGTGTGCTGTTTGCCAAGCCTGGAAAAGTCACCCGTGAGGGAACAACCAAAGTGTGAGGACAAAGTTGAAAGCTTATATACAAAGTGGCGCTCATTTATCCCCACTATATTTTACGATCATTGGAAGAGCCAAAAAGACTTCCCCACTCATTTATTCTACGCAACATTGTGAAACATGACGACATACAACCGTAGAGAATTACTATATACTCCCTTTGCCTTCCAATCATATTTTTAATATGCATTGTCTTTAGTAGACAAAGTAATTACAAAAGGCAGATGACTGTCAGATAGAGAGAGAGAGAGACAGAGATTTAGCGGAGTGACAAATCAAATTGATGATGTTTTTCTATTGTGTATCATCATCCTCAGCAATTGTCGCCTGATCAAAACCATGGATATATACATATATATGTATATGTATATGTGTGAATATGTATATACAAGTGATATCATTTTGATGGCCAGTTTCTGTATACAAATTAAATTTAAATCTCTGTATTGTTCCATTTTATTTTATGTGTCGAGTATTATCAGTTATTTTCATATGTGGAATATTTTGCATTCCACTTTTTTTTTCTATATAGTAATTGTGTTTTATTTTTTTCTATTTTGCTGTTTATCGAAATTTGTTTTATTGTATATTTAGATGTAACATTATGATTTGAATAATAATTATGTGATGTTTTAATTAGTTGATTTTTATTTTTTAATCATCGCGTACGGTAATTGCGCAGTTTGATGTAAAACAGACGAACAGCATCAGTATATCCAAATGTAAATTTTCGATTCACGTGTATGTGAGTGCGTGTCATATTTATCCGGGCGCGTGTGTGTGTGTGTGTGTGTGTTGCTTGGACAAATGTTAGCACAATGAGACGCATGTGATTGGTGATGAAGTGGTGACAACTCGTGTACGGCAGTTCTCAACCGAAATATCTCCTTCTTCTTCTTCTTTTTTTATTTTATTTTATTTGATGAATTTATTAATTCCCTGAGGAAATTTACAGTCGTTCATTTTTATCTCCACGATAATATATATGAGTTTTGATGATAACTACTATTATTTTTTAATAATCTAAAATGAATTGATAACTCTTTTTTTTTCTATTTCAATTTTATAAATAAACTTCAAAGACAATATTGTTATTGCTGTGTGCTATTATTATTTTTTTTTCACTAAAAAATATTCTATCGTGCAAATCATTGACTTGCTTTGAAATTATATTTTTAGGTCAAATAGCGTTAAACGGCGCGCGTGTTTCAAGTTATGAATTAAGCAAACTTAAAGTGTGCACATGACAGATTGATACATTTAGTGGATGAGAAAAAGGAGAGTCACAAATGAGGAGAGCAGAATCGAAGCAGAAAAAATGGTGATATATTTATGTGTACACAACAATAAACACCACTAGTGATCAAAATAAATTTGTAAGCAGTGGTATAACTTGTTAATTGTCAGTCCGTCGCGTTTATGTTTGTTACATTCATTAACATTCCATTATATTCTAAGAAAATGTATTGACAATTTTATTTCATTATTAAAGATCAACAATATCATTGACACTTTATTCAACTAAACAATGAAGAAATATATACCAACATTTATCATGTTCACACTTTACTTGGATTAATAGTCATCAAATTGAATGAAAATGATTTGTTGTTTGTTACAATATAAATGCTACTGTGTAATACTCTCCAAAACCTCAAGGCGATGACCTCAATTGATCAACGCATTTATTTGCTTCAATTAGCCATGAAAAGTAAACGTTGCTCTTTATTTGTACATATCATCTCCATGACATGCTACCACATTAGTTGATCATATTTTTGTTTGAATACATCATAGAATATATGCATATAGTGATATATACATCACTTAATATATCATCGTGGCAATTATGATCATAACAATGTAATTGTTACATTTATTAATGAAAAAAGGTTCGTTAATGCATCAGTGACATTAGAATTTGTAACCAGTTTTCAATGTAATTATTTTTATATTAGCATTATTCAACTACAATTTATTCAATCAATTATATAATGAATAATTTTTCATCTTTTTTTCTCTTTCCTTTTTTTTTTCACCTCACTGTTTCTGTTATTATTCTTATCATGTTGCGTCTTCAATTATCATTGACGTCAATGCAATTTATTTTCCATTAACTGTGTAATCTATATGTCTGTTCATGAGAAATATAATGACGAATTCCAAATTCAACCAAAAATCTAAATCTAAATTCAACAACTTTCTAATATGTATTAAAAGTAAAGATAATATGGGAAAATGCGATATTTTTCTATCATTCATATAAATGACAAGGCATTGTGAATACAAAATATATAATCACAACAAATGATCATGGGAATTGTACGTAAAATAATCACACTCGAAAATAACGCATTGATATTTGCTCAATTGCAAAGTGACTGCATTGGAATTGAACTCGCGTTGTTTTTATTTAACAGAATAAGGGGGGGGGGGGGGGGGCATTGGTAAACGCAGCTGTACGCACCCCGAGAACAATCATGATAAATAATAATAAAAAAGAAAAAATAAAAAAAAAGTAAGAAGAGACGAACACTGTACGATATTTAATTGACTATGATGATCTAAATTGATGTAGACACAGACATTCTGTGCTGTTGTATTTAACACGTAAAAACCAATATCAATAAAGCTAATAGATGTATTTATAGAATTGATTTTTCCTTTCTCTCGAGAAATAGGTACATATTAAATAAAAATATTTGACTTTAGATGTAAACATTTTTGTCCCAATTGACATTGCAATATTAATTAAATATTGATTTTGTATATGTATTTTATCTTAAAAAAAATACATATATACCTGGTAAATTCTATTTTTATTATAATTTCTCCGACATTCATTTAATATAATTAGAACCAGGTCACAGTAGTCTCAGTATATTATCAACATAATAAATCATTTTAATGTTGTCCAAATACCATTCGTAAATCTTTTGTAGTCATCATCGTAAATTGTGAAAGTTGCTCATGACAGTGATGACAATCCTACGCATTTCACTGTGCAGCATTGATTTATTTCGTATCCTCATGATATATTCAATAGTAATAATTTGAAATACATTGAGTGTAGTATACATTCTGAATAATTAATTCAGAATAAAATATAACATGACGTATTTTTTTATTTATTTCAATGTCAGAGTATTATTTACTAAATTCTCTGTATACTTTCAAAAAAAAAAAATCGTGCTCGCGTGACACATCTTGACTTCCTGTTACCGCATGTCTTATCGCACTGATTGAAATAATACCTACTAGAAAGTTGCTTAATGCGTATTTTGTCAGTTGATATTCGTATACATATTGCCTCAGATGACATAATAAGATTATAATATACACATGGGCATTGGAATCAGGCAGTTTATTTATTGAAATCTAATACCGACATAAATCAAAATACAATAGTAAACATTACGATGTTTCATTCATTATTTGTTTCATTAATTTACGCACACAAAAACTGTGCAACACCTGCGTTAATATTTTATTTTTATTTTCAACTGAACGAATAATCGCAAATAATTCCAATACACATATTATTATTGAATGATTTTAAATTAAAAAAAAAGATATATGGATGTTAATACATCATTTGAACGAGATATGTCGGGGAAAAAAAAAAGTTCATTGTAATTTCATTGAATATTATCGTGACAAGTGATGTTAATAAAACTATATGTTGATTCACTTGTTATAGTTTTACACGTGTGTTCCACGTTTACTACACGATATATATATATATATATATGTATTCATACATGGTAAACAGAGAAACCTTCAATTAATTGTCGCTCATTTATTATTTATAAACTCTTGTTAATAGATTGGACTTGATAATCAGCAGATTTTTTTTTATAATTTCTATTTATCAAATGCGTAAATGTACGAAGTAATTATTCCCAATCCATTACTGTGTACACACATGCACACACGTATCAAGTATATATATATATATATATATATTTAATATAATGATTGCAATCGATCATTAATATTTTCAATTTAATGAATTATTTATTTGAAAATATATCAGAATCCAAACATTGAATGAATATAAATTACATATATTTAATGTGAATTAAATTAAAGCAAATTGTGGACGAAATATTCAGTCATTATTGCGAATGAAGATAAATTTAGATAATACTACTATAATGATGATGATGATGATGATGATGATGATGATGAAAGAGAACGAAGTGATACTCGAATACATTGTCAACGGTAATTATTGGCGAACAACCCCAAAGCGTCCGTTTCCGGTCTGTAGAGACATCAAATTAACTTTGCGGGGTCGATACACTCATACAATAATAAACTTTAGAAGGCCAAATTCAATCAATGCCCAATTAAATTATATCATCAATATTTATATTTATTCCACATTGTTTTCTATCTTACATCTCTATATGATATATTTTGTTGGCCAAAAATATGAAACTATTATTCAATAATTTAATAAAAAACAGGAGGTAAATCTTACCTATTCATAATAACCAAATCCTTCAAGTGATAATAAGCAGCAAGAAGAGAAAGTCAATTCACATAAAACACACACGTATTTTTTTGTATTTTTCGTTTTTCAGTAAAAAACAATAAAAGAGAACAGAAATATATATTTGTTTTGTTTATCAATTTATTTTACGTTTTCTGCTGCTTTTTTTTTTTTTTTACTTTTCTCTTTCTCTATAACATGATTTAAAATGGTGTAAAATTGTTGATGCACGTTTGTACGATACACTAAGAGCGTTCACTAAATAAACTTGAGATGGGGTCAGTTCGCGACGAGTACGTCTGTCAATCTGATGCGAACTACCGCAAGCTTCACCTCATGGATGTCGCGGCCAATGGGCCCCCCAAATCAGACACTATATTATGCTTCAGTATACTAACATATATATATATACATACTTTACTCTTTCGAATATGTATGCACGAACGCAGCTATTTTATCTCAAGATTTTCTTCTATATTCAAATGATTTATCATTTTTCAGTGCATATATAATTATAAAACTATGTTACATCAACATTATCGATTGAAAAAATAAAGCAAGTGGATAGATAAAGATAATGAAATGCAATATATTTTTTGCTTCTGCTATATTCGAACATATATTTGGATTTCATTTCACTCATCATTAATGATCAAACTCCCATGTTTTAGGTATAGAAGAAATGAAAAAATATAGACAACAATCCTTCACGAGATTACAAAGAAAAAAAACGAAAAAAATAAAACTGAGATATGATTATTTATCCTTGATCATTGGCACTTGTATTCATAATTGAAGAAAAAAAAACACAGTATCATTCTATCAGGACACTGTGCAATTTTCTTACCATGAGTTTGATCTACATCTTTGGATTTGCATCAACATATCATGAGTGGTTCTTGTTCAATCAATGTATAATAATTATTTTTTTAGTTTACACTATAATAACTTCTTTTTCCACATGAATAAAAGCCATTGAGAGGCTATACATTATTATAATACACAGGGTCAACCTTCATGTTGATTATTGTTACAGTATTCATATATATATATATATATATAT
>CAJUYH010003777.1:3479-19624 GCA_910591685.1 Galerucella tenella | reverse complement strand
ATTCCTCTCTTCATTCTCATCCACACTTTGATGTGTGAAATTTTTTTTTTTATTCATTTTTAACACACTTGTGTTATGTATTTATGTTTACACTTTTGTTCACTTCCTCTTTTATTTTATCTATTTTTTTTTTGCTTTTTCATTCATTTACTTTATCACGGAAACAAAAGTATTATTGCGGAAATTGAATGTTATATAGAGGGTGAGATCATTCGATATAGAGGGAATAAAATAATATCAACGATAATAACAATAATGATATCTACACAATGCGAAAATGTTCAATGTATTGCATAGATATAAAAAAAAAGGTTAATTCAAGTATGAACATTTTTATTTTTTACATGAAAATTTATTTCTTCTGCAATTTTATTTCTTCGCATATATATATATATATATATACATATACAATTTTTCTTTTTGTCTTCTGTAGGCCACGATGAGAGTTCACAGCGCAGATAAAAATAAAATCGAGTAACACACACACCATCACACCACTCCATACTGTTAATCCGCAGGCGGTAATTTGTTTAATTGGATTAATTGCACATGCAAAGCAGCATAAAACATTCCGAGCGTTACATTTACAATTAAAATATATATACAATATATATATATATATAAGTATGTATGCAAATGAATAAAAATATATATACAAGTCTGTCGAAGGCTAATTCTATTGTCTGATCTAGTATGATCTACTTGAATGTAATTGATAGATACACTATACAATCACAATCGACAACATTGCCACAATATTGCTATTTTTTTTTTTTTTTTTTTCGCCTTAACACACTTCTTCTTTATTCTCATGTTGATGCGCTCCTCTTTCTCTGTTTCTCGTTCGATGTGGTCTATAAACACACACTCATATATATACACATATGTATTCTTCATTGATCGAGGCCACGCGGTAAAAAGAGAGGAAGGATCGAGGAATGACAGGTTACGGGTTGGATACTGGGTTCGCACGACCCTATACAACTTTCCGGGCCGTGTTATTAGTTAATTCTTACAATCACTGGTCGTCCCTGTGGTTATTCCATTACGCTCTCTCCCTCCATATCTCGTTCTCTCGCTCTCCCTCTCTCACAATTCCTCTCAATATTTCTTTTTTCATTCACTTAGAAATTCTTTCTTATAGGTCAATCGTATTTGATTTTTTTTTCCACAGTGATATATACCTAACTGTCATGAAGCGACATGTTTATTTTTACTTTTTTCTAAATCACGTAGGTCAATGTGCTCTGTGCTATTTCAAAATAATTATATATGGGATATAAATGTCACTGGCTTGTATAAAATCTACGCTGTTGTTATTAATTCTCATGTGAAGTATTGTAGTAATATATGGAAGTGTCAATATGTAAATGGTGTTGATTTATATTTATTATATATGACTACACTGAAATTAATTGCAATCAGATATTGAGTTGATTTGAGTGTGTAATTAGATAATTATTGACAGTAATCAAACGATCTTTGGTCTCATCCTTTCACTATATCTTCAATAATAAAATAATATTTTTTATTGATAAGTAATAGTGGATGATTTAATATAATTAATGTACTTGCAAAAGTACATTTTAGCTATTACACTCTAATTAACGACTAATTTATTAAAGTATGTCGCGTAATTTAAAACTAACAGTCAGAATATATTTATTTATACGTTTACAGAACTAAATGAATCATCGTATCTGTCGCTCAAAATTTTAATTTATTAATCAACTGTTTTACAAATATAATTACGATATTTTATTATTTGTTTATTGTTTATTCTTGTTGTTTTTAGTATAGACCTAGTAGTGATGGCGCCTCGGGACCTCGACAAGACATGATTGGACATTTATAATGCAATGGACCTAAGCCAAGGGCGCCACATATACTTCTCTCAAAATGTTTTGCTTCTCCTTCACTATTCGTCTCATAATACTGCGCACTCTGCTACGGATCATGTAAAGCATTCAAGAGAGTGTAACACGCAACAATACCTGCACAACATAACTTTTATATATAATACCCATGCACACACACTTATATATATATATATATGTATATGTACAGTGAGGTGTTATACCACTTTGAGTTCGTAACGATCGACGGATGTGGTTGGCGTTTAATCGGAATCTTGGAGAAAAATGTCTTCCGTGAGAACTTTCAGGTGATGTTTTTATCGGCGCTCTGGCACATAAGCGCCTTGCGCTCTATGATCCTTATAATCTTTATCCTTTGCAATTATTTCACATTGAAAAACAAGGAGTGAAATAAAAAAATGAATAATAATAATAAATAATAATAAATGATAAAGAAAAAATAAATCACTCCGTGGCGTCGAGTCATATTTAATAGTTAAAGAGAGTCCCGTAGAGATCACCACTGCTATGGGAAACTGTAGCGCCATTTATATTAAATATATTGATTTCTTTCACGGCACTTTACTCTATGGCAATAGTAATTTTCCCGTCCTATAAATAAATGAAATAGAAAAAAAAAGGAGAGAGAGAGAGAGAGAGAGAGAGAGAAAAACTTTAATGATAATGTGAAATATTGATGAATGCAAATACATATAATTGGTAAATGCGAATAATTGTAAAAGACTTTGTAAATGCGGAAGCAATATAATATTGATATATTGACTTTATATAACATATAGTTATATCTTACTATACATATATGAATACAAAACGTCCAATGATTTTGGACTATAAATTTGACCTTACGCTTCAGTGCATTTGAAAGAAAGTACATACACATAAATAAATATATATATATATTTATATACATATGTAAGAGTGGCGCTCCAGGGGCTAAATGCGCATTGGATTATATTGGTATTCGATTACCTCTCTGCCATTTTGACTTTCCTTTGGGGAATTTAAACGTCTGATTTAGTGAAGACAGAAATATCCATATAATATATTCTTGCTCACACACATACACGTATAAAATACAACGATTATTCAAATTCACTTATAGCATTTCAATATAAAAAAAAAAATGAAACACTATTACGAATAATAATTGTTGCATTTTATTTTTGCAAAGGATTCAATTGAATTTTTTATTTTTGCATAATAAACGAAAACGTGTATAATCATCCCGAAGTATAATTGCACTTTTACATTAATAAAGCAATTATGCAATGGACTTAATATCTCGGTTGTACAGAGAAAGATCGCGCGAACGTGTATATATATGTATACATACACAATACACATACACTCGCGACACTTTAGACATTCTTATTACCATTTTCCACGCGCTGGTGTTTCTCCGCCCTGTTTCAAGATTATCTTTTCGTTCATTCCCTCCTATATACACACATACACCTATATATATATATATATATATATATATATATTCTCGCTCATTCTCTCATCTGTCTCTCCTTCGCCATTAATGCTCGCAAGATGTATCTTATATACCGGTGTGGCCGCCCTCAGTCCTTTCAATTCCACTTCCTTCATATATATACATTTATGTGTGCGCAACGATGAGACATGGCCGCGTGTTGGATGTATCAAAGCAAAACTTCTCAACGCTCTTGGGCAATGATCTCGTGTCAGTCTCGCGGTCGACTCACAGCAGTGCATACATCCATACATACATATATATATATATATATATATAGATGCACTTTGCATTTCACATACCACAAAAATTGCAGTAGGCACGCCCGCGGCTCTTTTAAGATTTTTGATATTCCACTGCGATAAAATCGTCCTCCCGATACGGCCGAGACATTCAATTATCCTTTGACCAACACATGTGTATGTGTGCGAGTGTTGTAACAATATATATGTATATGTATGTAGAAAAGGTTATTTGCAACAGTGAAGAAGTGCGAGAGAGAGAGAGAGAGAGAGAGAGAGATATGATCGAAATTCGTGTTTTTATTTAAACGTAAAAATACTTTTTAATTATTTTATTTTTGTTGCATTAATGTCATTGAGGTGACACGCATGTTCTTTTTATTCTTTCTGCTTTTATATACGTATATGTGTGCCTAGTTGTATGGGTGTGAATTTAATGCATATGAATACCATGATGAAAATATTCTATGGGTATTTATTTATATACTATATGGAAAAATCTCGGTTGAATGAGTGTTTTGAGCCAAATTAAAGTCCCTACAATACCATGAAATTATAATATATATATGTATATACTTGTACAATGTATACTGACACACAGTCGTTTAGTGTAAATATAAAAATATAACGTCATCACACCCAAGAGAATAAAAAACAATATTCCTCCTTCCTTTGATATTATGCAATAAAGAAAAAAAAAATAAACAATAATGACGTATTTAAAAAATACCATTTTATATTGTCGGTTTTTCATGTTTTGGATAGAGTAATCACAGCGAATTTCAGTGAGATTAAAAAAAAAAAAAAGGCAATATCATTAAAATGCAGCGTATCGGATATTATTGAACATATGGAATAACAGTTGTTTTCTATATCGAAGAATTAATTAAAAATTCGTTGATTGAAATGGTGATTGGCCCTCTATAGACAATTAATGGCGGAATTAATATGGAATACTTACTCATACATATATCTCTCTGTTTATACACACACGACTAGGATGCATCGATTTTCGTTTAACCAACTCGTCTTCGCATCTTATCCCTACATATATATATGTTTATAACCTCCCTTTCGTTGCACCCCTCTTCCGGCACCTTGCATACATCCTTTGCTATATCGACCTGGGGGATGTTTCGTTATTTAACCAGATTAGCGATAGGGCAGGCCGGAGGGAGCGTCTTATGTGTTTCCGATGCGTGGCCCGTGCACGAAAATTAATCCTCCTTCAACTTCTACTTGGTCTCTCTCTCTCTCTCTCTTTCCCACTTTCTATTCATCCAATTCTCTCTGCTCTTTCACTATTATATACAATATATATGTACATATATATCGGTACAAACTCAGTTGTGTGTATATGATGGGGATGTAGAGACTGTGAAAACGTTGAGAGAGGCAAATGAATTCGCAAATCTTTCCGATCCCCAAGGCGATGAAATGAAAATAATATCGCGCATTAAATTCAGACTAGTGACGCGTTAAATTCATATTTTTCCTCAATATATACATATATATAAATATATATTGTCTTTAGTTGAACAATTAAAATGTAAGTGTTCACACATAAAGTGAATTTTATTTTTAATGAAACAAATTAATTTGCTCTACAATAAGAACAATTGCAAGAATTTCGTGATTCCCATTCCAAATGTTGTATTTTTGTTTGTCTTTTATCAATTGTGAATGAACATATATATATATCTTCCTACATTTTGCCTTTGTATATTCCACATACGAAAAAAACAAAATTAATTCATTTATTCATACGAAAAAAAAAATTAAAAAATTAACGTCCAGACTGTAAAATCTTTTTCATTTTATTTTCATTCACAAGAATTTCAAGTTATATATATATATTTTTTTGTTTTAATAAAATGCACGGAAGGGTTACTCTCCTACCCAATAAATAAACATAAATGAATTCTTATATAATATATATATATATATATATATATATATATTAATAGTATGAGGATGGTTTGGGTGAATCGTTTCCAGGAGACGACGATTGTTTAATAGAAATTCATGAACACACAAGTTTCTCACTGCGGCCAAACATTTACCCTCCATTAGAGGGAAGCAGTCGCAATCAAAATGGTCCGAGGCCTCTCCGTCTCCTCAATTCACCTTTCTCGCTTGCTCTCACATCTCCACGTCATTTCGTCTCTCTTATTACCGTTGACAAGGGCGCGGGCGCGCGCGCCACCGCGCAAGACGAGGCCAGCTGTAAATCAAACTGCAAAATTTCTGTCTGCCAACCGTCTAGACCTGCGCACGATTTCTTATATATACATACATATATATATGTATATAAATAGTAATTTCAAAGTGTTGAGCCTCAATCACGACGCAAACGGTCAAGGAATACCATACATATATAAACATTTTTAGACCTTAGAGTGTGGAAGGTGTAATTTCTGTAGAGGACCGCAATGTATGAATTCTACAATGCCGGAGGCATATTGTCTACAAATGACTTTTATTTTATTCATATATCCCTCCTTCTTTTTTTTTTCCTCTCGTTGTTCGTTTGAGATGTTGTTACCTGTTAATAAATGATTTCGCAGTTGTTATTAACTTTTATTCCATAGGAATGAATACTCATTTAAACACAAATAATAGATAACTATTTCGTTTGAATCAAATGATTTATCCGTGGCAAATAGTTCCAACATTTCACAGACAATTCACCATAAAAAAATTGCATTAATTAATTATTAACAAATATTTTAATATACCAATTGTGTTAACACATTTACATGAAATTCTCATTAAAAAGAATACAAAACTATTATCATAATCTCATTTTTAAAATCACAAAATTGTATCTATTTTCGTCCATATCTCAGGACAATCTTCTCCTTCTATTTATTTATTTTTTTCTTATTACGTGATTTTTTATTCCTTCACTTCTGCCTCTTGTCAATCATTGGAGCACGCGAGGGTGAATAAAAATCCATGCGACGCGTGAGAGTAATTTCCCTGAGTGTGGCGAGAGTTGTATACCTCTGTATATACATGTATTATATACCAATACATAGTTACATATATACAGAAAGCGACGAGAAGAAGGCGGCGGTGGTAGCGATGTATCAGAGCTAATTCAGGACGATACATCAGGAATATAAACGATTTAAATGCACGACGTGCCCATGAGCAAAACGCTGGGCAGATTAAAAAAAACCGCGAATATATAAAATGAAGTGAGAGAAGACACAACAGTGGAAGAAAAAAACTAATAATAATAATAAAAAATAAAAATAAAAGTAAAGGATTTGAAGCCGGAGGCAAGCAACGATTTCCATCGAAAGTACGTGACGCGCAAGAGACCATCTTCCTCGTCATGATCCAGAATACGCGCGCGCCCGCATTTTGCGACGTTGGAATTCCCATATACGATTCTTACAGCGAACGGTATATATATATATATATATATAAAATACCTATACCGAGAGACTCATCTTCACACACAAGAACGCGCTATGAGGCGACACACGTTGAGACGCGTCCTGCATACAGCGATTCATCTCGTTCGTCTGGACACTTTGATTACCGGTTTCATGCCCATGTGCACCAATCGAAGACGCTTATTTCATTCGTGTGTCCTTTATAATCGCATGTACTAATATATATATATATATATATCTATATGTATATGTATATAGTATTTTTGAAATACATACACAGGCACACAAAAACATAAACATACAGTGTGGTGCCCTTTTATCTTGACATTTCCTTCAAATTGATGTTGTAAATTCCCAAGAAAATTATATCTATAAAATTATAATCGTTGAATTAATTTATTAATTAATATGAAAGACTCAAGAGCGATGTATATATATATATATACATATACATAAATATATACAATGAAGAAATTTATGTAATGGAAAATGGAGTCGCGCGACGTTGTGGCAAATTCTGTCAGTCTTTTCTTCACTATAACTATATAAAACTTCGGACGGCAGGAGTATTTTGCCCCCAAGTATTGTAAACTCATTTGCATCAATTAACTCGTCAGTTGACGTGTAATTGCATTCACAAAGTCACCGTGAACGGCAACGTAAACAGTTGGCCGAGCGACCATTTTTCTGTCGGTTATAAACATAAATATATAATATATAGAGACAGTAATAGGAAATATTAAAAAAAAAAAAAAAAAAAAAAAAAAGTCCCATAGATGTATACAATGCACTTATATATACATGTATATATATATTTTTTTTCTTTCCCGCGCTCATGTGAAGTGAAAAGAGGTCGAGGTTGTGGATTGAGAATAGAAAGAGAGAAAAGAAAATAGATGATGTAGCGGAGGCAAATGGTATATTGTGGAAAAAAATAATTCAAGGTTCTCAAGAAGGCACTCGAGGCGCTAATGGTTCACCTAATTACGTTACCGACGAGTGCACATTCGCGTCGAGACGCTCAGACGTACATAGAACAAGTGATGTACACAGAGAAAGACTATAGAGATAGACACAGAGAGATGATGTACACGTGACTCCATTATATTCGAGTGAATATATAACTTTGCAGTGTGTTAAAAAATTTCTATACGCAAAAGTCACGTCGAGTGTAGAAAATTTTCTGTCTCTTTTAAAGTAACACTGTTATTGTTATATTTAAATATATATATATATATATATAGTTTTATAAACTTCCGGTATATTGCAATGTTAATTATTCAAATGAATATATATATATGTATAAAGAATTATCGTGTGCTTTGATGCGATAATTAATTTGCACGTCACTTGTAGACATATTGTATATGCCATCAAGATCACGCATCAAATTGTTTGAAATAAAATTCTCAAGTGAATATATAATATTATAATTAATCAGTATATACCCACCAACAATTATTGTTTATTGCATTCAATTAATTCATGGGATAATTATATATATATAAATATATATAGACGAATATGTCAATGAAATACGAAGAAAAATTTTGTTTGTTTTTTTTTTTGTGATAAATTAATTTTGTGAATTTAAATTTCAATGCAAACTTATGTTACATTGTATATATAGGTAGTGATGGCGGAGACCAAAAGTCATTTGGGCTAATCACTGCAATGTTTTACAGGCCGTCAGTTGAACTACTGCAAAGGGGACGCGACAAAACAGGATGGTCATAAGTATATGAGAAAAAATATATGTATATATATATATACAATCGTGGTGTATAGCGGCATTGGAATGACGACGAGAGCATGAGAAAGAGATTGGGGATGTGCGACGCACAAGAAAAGCAACCCTCGTGCGTATAAAAAATAAAATAAAACAAAAAAAAAAGAAGGAGAATGTAAGAGCATGAAATTAGTCGTACTCGCGGGGCATTACAAAACCCACCCTCATTTTATTCGATAATTATGTAAATGCCAGAATGATTGTCGGGCAATATGTCCTGCGAATAAAAGTCGAGAGACAAGCAATTCGGTTATCTTTATGATTTGAGGGCGGCTGTGTAAGTAGGCAAAATGGAAGAATAAAAAAAAAAAAAAGTGTGCACACAGAAGTGTGCGAGAGATTGCGGGACGGTGAGATTTTTTTTTCTCACTTGTGTGTGCTCTTCTTCATCGTCGAGGAAAAAAGACATTGTATACACTATATAGTGTGTGTATGTGTGTGTTGCTTGAGTACGGGGAGGTTATTGGTGAAAGTGAGGCCGCAAAGTCAAGCCCTTCATTTGCATTGAAACGTTCATTTTTTCTTTTTTCTTCTCCTCATTCTCTTTCTCTTTGCTCCATTCCTTACGGACAGATATACGCTGACAGGGCGCGACGTTCAGCTACGCGTTTTGCATTTTTACACGGCACTGAAGAATGAGGGGTTGGACGGTTAGGTCGCCCGTGTGACGTGAACAAAAGAACGAGATAGGAAGTGGAAGGAAGTAAAAAATATTGCCAAAGGCATTGTACAAGTTTTTTTATACCGAACGGAACAAAAATTTTTGAACTTTAAGTAAAAGTTTCAAACGTGAAACGAGCTTTCAAGAAAATGAAAAAGAAAAAGAAAATGGAGGAATGAAACAGCGAAGTAGTAAGAATCCCTTGGCTTTTGGTATATTTATAAATTATAACCGCATCGTGATGTTGAAAAAGAAAAGAAAAATAATATTTTTCCGCGTATCGCACCACGAATTTTGTAAATAAATAAGTAGATGTGAAGAAGTAAAATTGAATTAAATTAAATTAAATATGGTCAGGGTTAATTAAGACGTCGTTTGGTTGGCACTTCTACTTGGTATTAATTCAATTACTCACCGCTATAAATACTTACTATATATATATACTCTGCAGTGAATTATAGTTATTTATTAAAATATATTCCAAAGAAAAGGGTGGAGCCTGGATGAATTGACCAATAGGGAGTTGGTTGCATGTTTCAGGTCGTTACGGCTGCCGTTGGTGAATTGATAAGAACACAAAATATACATGTATATATATATATATATATATATATGTGCATGGAAATAAAATGATGCTAATGAGGGAAATACAGGGAACGCCGCCTTTAAACACCATCATTGCATATATCGAACAAAACCCTTTTTGCAGAGTCACGGACATTAACTTCCTTGAAGAGAGCCAAAAGGGTTGTAACTAAACCCCAACACTTTGAACAATTCACCTCTGTGCTTTATTATTATTTTTTTTCCCATAATTTTATTGAATAATGGTGGATAATTGTAGGGATATAGAATAGGAATTGATTTATGGATATGAATATTAAGAATTAACCATTATAATTACAATAACAACTATTTATTCATACGTAGTAATGCTGAATTACATGAATACACTTCTAGCCTCGATATTAGATTGTATAAGTCTGATTTTGCGAGTCATGAGTGAAAATAATGAATCATTATTAATTGTTTTTACTTTTCATCACGTAGTGATAAGAAAGTATTGGTTTTTTTTTTTTTTCCATTTTTGCTTTACACTTCTTTGATTCAATTGCTCAGACTTGCGCGTGAATTTATTTGTATTAATTTGTTTATTTTTTTTTTGCTTTATGTATTTCTATTTGTTTCTTCCCAAACAAAAAGAAAAAAAAAATAGAAACAAATAGAAATGGAAAGAAAAAAAATCTTTCCATCGACAATGTATTTTTGTTTCATTCTTTTGCTGTTGTTCATTTTTTTTCTAGATTTGTTATTTGCTCATTCGATTTTGCATTTATAATTGAAGGCAGCAAATTTGAATTGAAAAAAGTTTTGTCGATAAATATTATACACTTCCAGTCTCCAGCCAATTGGGCAGATAAAAATTCGTCTATCGATTGATTAGATCTCCTTTTCTTTTTCTCAGATTTTGTTTTATTTTTCTCTTCATTTCATCCTTTCTCTACTTTGAAACTCCTTTAATAGACTTAGTCCCTACCTATAGACGCTACGATTACGTGACTTTACAACACAAGGACCTTATCGGTAAAAGACTTTGTACATGAAATCTTAAATACGTCGCATTAGAGGAAAATACTTTTTTTCTATTCATTTAATTTTTTTTTAATTCACTTTCTGTCTCTATAAATCAACCAATCAATCAATCAATCAATGATTTCAATTAATTTTTTCGTTCATATCATTTCTATCAATTCTCTTGATATTAAAAGGAAATCTTGCACTCTTGTCCCTGTTTTATTTTTATCTATTCATTCATTTTTTTTTTCCCCCATTGCAAATGTAAACAGAAAAAAAAGTATTTCACTTGACGCTCACGTATACACGTAACGTGGAATACACGTAATATGGATTAAATTTAATTGTCGGTAATAGCTAAGTTTATTTATATAAATAGATTGTTGTTAAATTCAAGAGGCTACAGGTTCTCATTTCGATCTACGTATGATACAGTGGGTTTTTGAGAATATTCTTATTCATTTTTATTTTATTTTATTTATTCATTTATTTATTTATTTTTCTTTTTCACTCACATTCTCAATGGCCCACTTTATTTATAGTGACGCGAGAGATCACGCTGATTATTCCTATTCGTGTGTATTTAAAAAGCGTCAAGAAAGATTTTTTCATTTCTTATGTAATTGTTTTATTTTAATGTGTTTAATTATTCATTTATTTATTCATTTATTCATCCATTTTCTTTCTTTTCGTTCAATATTAATTCAATCATGTGAACGCAGTCACCTACATCGAACAGGAATTAATGATATAACCTCTCGCATCGACACACACTTGAAATTTACGTGCGGCGAGAGATTTAATTATCTCAGGTTAATATCGATATATCGATCTCTCGTTTTATTCATCAATTCGTCGCGATAATTCACGATGAGATTTACGGCGATACCGCACGTAATTTCTATTAATGAAATCAACGACACGCTGTGCGATCGCTCATTTATTCCCTTTTGTTAATCGCTTTTTATTTAAAATTCATGACAAGAAATGATGAAGAAAGAAAAACTAAAAAAAATGTTAAATTAAAATGATGATTTGATGATGATTGTATAAATGAACAAGTGCGTTTTAGGGAATATAACGATTGTCGTCATCTTCGCTCGTTGATATGAGCTTAAAAATCATCTACCTCGCATCAATACAGGATCATTTTTATTTATACTTTATTTTCTATAATAGGAACGCATGCACTCGCGCAAGCACTCTCATGCAGTCTTTATAAATTACATCTCTTTTCTTACTCTTCTTTTTTTTTTTATCTTAATTTGTTTTGTTTTTTTTTTATATATATATACGTGCGATAATTATTTTTTTTTGTCTCTGACTCGTTCTATACTATTTTTTTACACGGCATTCTCCTCTCACATTTTCCGTTTTATTTTTTTTTTATGCTTATTTTCGTATTTCATTTTTCTCTCTGTTATCTTATTTAATTTCGAACGACGCGAACTATCTCGATGTTCCTCTTGTGGTCAATATTCTGTGAACAATTCAAAGTGCCAATGAGCCTAAAAACAAAAAAAAAAAGGAAGGACGAAAATAAATAGAGCATATCACGTATGTAAATTAGCAAATTTGCAACTGCGTCGTTGATATGTCTTTGCACAATTATCGCGAGAAAAATTAATTATTTTCACAATAAATTCACATTTTTATGTTATTTTCATTCATATCAAGTCTCATCACTGACCATTCTGTCACCATTTATTAAACAATCTTTCTTCAATCATTCACTCTCAATTCATTTGTTTTTATTCCTCTATTTCATTATATTAATGCCTTCTTCGTTAGACACAATTAATTTACACATACGCCGAGACGTTATAGACATGATGCGTTTCACGCATACTCCATGTCACTTTGATGCCATCAAATATTTCTATTCCGATATTAAATTCGAAAAGAAAAATACTCGCGTTCATCCATTTTCAATATATATTTTATATCCTCGATGATATTATTATCACATCCCAAGTTCATCAGACAATCAAAATACAATTGGTTTACGGTGAATGGCGTTGTTGATAATTCCCATAGAATATTTCGCCGTGAGCGAAATTAAATAATCAACTGCTGTATAATCACCACCATTATATTCTTCCAATTGGCAGGACCTTAAGAGCGTGTGTCCTCTTCCTTAATATTCTAGGTTGCACTCGTAAACAGAACTGAATTCTTGTAATAACCCGTTCGTGATTCTGCAATACACAAAAATAAATTCAATGATTAAAGATTTTTCTGCATTATAGTCAAATATTTTTAATCACATTGTGAGTTTGTAAATTGTATAACAAATATGATATATCTTGCAATAAATATCATAGTGTAATATATTTTTTTGTGAGTGATGGGGAGAGAAGGGTTAAGGTGAATATAAGAAAGTGGATACGAATAGGTAGACGGATAGAGAGAGAGAGAGAGCGAGTGAGATGAAAAGAGAATGTAGAAAAAAAATGAGCTGGGTCATCGGAGCCTGTGGTTCGTTTAGTATGAGGCGCCGCTCACTAATTATCATCCAAGACCGTGCGTAAGACAGGACGAAACACAAAATGAAGACTGAGTATATGTATCTTTGTATAGATATTGGATGATTGTGTGTACACATATATGTATTTATATTATAAAAAAGTGGACGAAGAGACTAAGATTGTAAAGAGGTGAGGTCTACTTGGATGAATCAGGACCAGTCGAGTCATCGGCCTATCGCTCATGGCTATTGGCTTGGCTTTGTGATCACGCCGCCACAACTTCACGTGCTTTCATTATTTTTTTCCTCATTTATTTATTCAATTTTTTGTTATTAATTCGACTGCAGTGTCGCTTTTATATATCACACTGGAAAATAATGCATTTATATACAAAATCTTTTTCGTTTTTTCTTTTTTTTTTATCACGGTTCATTATTATCCTCGGCAAATAATAATAATTTCTGCATGAAATTATATTGTAGCTCACAATAACAACAACTTTATATGTGTATATATGCTCTCTGGTTTCCCATATTCTTTCTCGTTTATTACAATTTTATTCATGAATTATTTACATATACATTGTTTATATACAACACACAACAATGTAATATTGATAAATGTACTATTAAAAAAAAAAAAAAAAAAGGGGGAATGTTTTATTTTTTTTTTATTTTTTTTTTTTCGTTGCAAGCTGTACATTGGTCTGGTGGGTGAAAAAAAAAAAAAATAATAATAATAATAAATAAAGGAAAAGAGGAAAAAAATTGCAATAAAATAAAATAAAAAGTTGGTGGCAGTGAAGAAAATGTAAATTTACAAAACGAACTCCACCGACTTGGGAGCAACAAAATTCTTTATTACAGGATACTGAGCGCCTCGCGCAAGAGGCAAAAGAAAAAGGTGAAGTTGCGGGTAAAGGAAGGGATGAGATTATTTACGATCACGTCGTCATGGCTGGCAGTTGAGGCGCCAACGTTTCACCAGGGGACGACCAAGTGAGAGAGATAGAGTGATACACTCCTTGGTATATCAGAGACCGGGTGCGGTAGTTTTTGCGGACACAACAGTGCAAACTTCGCCAACATCAGTAAAATACTCAGAGTACAACAAAAGCACGAGAACAAGGATTAAAAAAAATATGGGAGGCGGTGTCTCATCAAGCATAAGCTTAAGTTTCAGATTCGCGATTCTAAGGCATGTCAGGAATAATAGTACTATATACAGAGAGATATATAGCACATATTATATATACATAACTATGATACGAGAGAGATAGATATAGATGGGTTTTCGCACAAGAAAATCAAGAGCGCGCCATTGACGTTCGTTGTTGCTGTTGATGTTGTCCTGTCGTTATCGTCGTTTGTCATTGTCTTGCTAACCACCCTCGTCCATTCCATCTGCATTCTAATTAACCAACTTTATTTTGTACATAAGAAAATTCACTCAACGTGTAGTTAGAAATGCACTTTTACCAACAAGTGAGAGTGCGAGAGCATGAGAATGGAAAAGGGATACAAGTCCGTAATATATATTTGGTAAATAGCAATTGTTTCTGTCTCGTTTCGTTACCAGTCATTTTTTCTTTTTTGTTTCTTTGTACTTTATTTTTTTTTTCTTTTTTTTTTCAACTATGCACAATCAAAAGATATGAAAAAAAATAATAAATAAATAAATGAAACGGAGACATGAAGATTTTTCAAAGAAAAAATAATATTGTCTTACGAATGTTGGTTTTTGTTTTTTCAGTCATATAGTAGAGTTTGTCGGCATTGGTTATAATCATCGAAAGGAATTGGCAGCAAAATTAATAGCCATCGTAGAAGTATCGGACGCACCTTGAAGGGGAGACTTGACCTGATCCCTCTCGGCTGCCTGGTGCTGTCGCGACTTCCTCTCCTGCTCCAACTCCTGGGCCAGTGATTCTGCGACAGAAGATGAAGAGAAAGGAAGTTCGCATCGCCTTAATAGTAGCCACAGAGGGATATAAAATAATGTCAAGTAATAATAGTAATAATAATAATAATAAGAATAATAATAATAGTACTGATAATAATAATACTAAAACTAAAAATGAATGATACTTTACAGTTTGAAAATTCGCTACTTTAAATACTTTTTTTCTCTTTAATTTTTGTTACTTTTTTTTTTCCTTTCCATCTATATCTGCACACGCGCTCTTACATATCTCTATTTGTGTATTCGCTGCTCCCTCAAAAGGAATATATTCCTCTTGTCGTTTCTCTGTACTTCATCATCATCATCATCATCATCATCATCGCTCAAAGGGACACAAGTATGGATGTGTCCTCGACCTCGTCAGCCACACTTCATTATTTAAATATATCTGTATACATTCTCTTGGTGGATTCTCACCTGAGAAAATGTGGGTTTTGCGGTGGACTTAACTCGCCAGCGCGTGAAAGCACAAGGAGGATGAAACGGAGGAGTAATTAGTGGAAAAGCGAGCCCTATACGCGGGCGAGTTCGTTCTTGGTAAATGGGGTTTGTGAAATGGAATGAAGGGAGTATATATGTAGTTTATATAGTGAGAAAACGAGAAAGATAAAGAGAGACTAACAGAAATATACACAGAAAGAGTATTGTATATATATATATATATATATATATATATATATATATATA
>CAJUYH010003776.1:5076-30481 GCA_910591685.1 Galerucella tenella | reverse complement strand
TATTTATATAAGTGTACTAAATTATCAATTTTTTTTTGTGACTAACACGACATTGTCTATTTTAGTATTTACTTGCATTAGGTAAAACAAAAGAAAAAAAAAGAACCTATCGAATTACTATACGTATTACTACATATGTATTTATATATAAAACCATTATATTAAATATTCCTCTATCAACCCCAATAGTGTAAATAACAATCATAAAATTTAATTGCCCCTGAATTGATAATTAATTAGTGAATGTATGTGTGTGGGTGTGTGTGTGCTGTGTGATCTTTGAAAATAATTTCAACGTCAAAGATCTACCACGTATATGTAAATAATTTTTTATACATATCCAAAACCCTTTAAATTAGACTTAAGATTTTGAATTATTTGTGTTCCCTTATATATATATATATATATATATATATATAAAAATACCATTGAATAAATATAAAAAAAAATTACAAAAATTATTAGCTAGGATTTTCCTCACAACCCTAAAAATCTCTTTACTTCTTTGTAAATACAATTTTCAATTTTTTTTATCTTCTCTTTTTCTTTTTCCCTTAGTGAAATGACTGAAAGTCCGTTCCAGTTGTCTCACAATTATATTTATATATAAAACGACTCAATATGGAGTCCCTAAATGTCAATTGGATTCGCAGGGGAACCAATCCACTGGCACCGGACGCAGTGGATCTCACACTGTTGACGTCTGTGAGCGAATGGTTGGCATCCATCAAGATGTCACGATATGCTGAGAGCTTTGAGCGCGCCGGTGTTACGACCTTGGAGGCGGCCGCGAGGGTCACGGTTCAGGAGCTCACCGCATTGGGCATCACACTCGTTGGTCATCAGAAGAAAATTATGAACAGCGTGACGGCACTGCGGGCGCAAATGTCTGCCACATCGCAAGGATTTCTTGTTTAATAAGTGGAAAAAAGAAACAAAAGAAAAATCGAAATAAAACAATCTTCAGACATGAAATTCATTACGAATTCACAGACAAAACAATATTTGACGTTAAACCACACGTCACACAATTGTTTTTCTTTGTGCGGGGCTTTAAAACGGATTATTTCATTTTTATTTTTTTATATTGTCAATGGAAAGTACGAAAAAAAGAAAAAAGAAAAACAGATAGATAAATAAATAAAAATCTAAGAGACATTCCACTGGACCTAAGTGGCTCTGGGCAGGAGTAAAATACAATACATACACACACTCCATGGAAACCAGTATTTCTCTCTAGAGAAGAAGAAGAAGAAGAAGAAGAATAATAGAGGAACAAACAAACACTCAAGACATATACGTCAGATATGTTTTAGAAAAAGCGATATCACTGCCTATACGTTTTATACATATATATAATAATTTCCCCTCTCTTGTATTATTATTTTCCTTTTATTTTCTCTCTTTTTTTCCTTTCTTTCTTATATGTTTCCAATGTGTATTTCACAAAATACGAAGAAAGTATATCTATACAGCGAATTAATTATTCACGGCCTAGGACACAACAATGAATTGGTTCTCGATAATGAGAGAAATGGTAAATATGAAGAGCGAATGAATTTTTTCAATTGAAATAAACGAAACATTTTCTATTGTGTTGTTGCACACTTGTTGTACAATTGAAAGTGTATGCGAATGCAAAAATCGTTTGGAGATTTTGCTCAAAGGACAACAATATTGCAAAAAAAAGAAAATAATAATAAAAAAATAATTGATGTGGGGAATAAAAATTTTAGCATTGATATAATGGTGTAAAAGAGAAATAATGAATCGTTTACAAAACAATCAATCCTTTTTAAAGTCATTAGCAATGATAAATAAATGTGAGAGGACACACACGTGCGGCTAAACCATTTTAAAAATGGATGAATAGCATAAAAGGCGATTGCTTTATATATTAAATTCTTAAATATGCTTATGGAATATATATATATATAAAAAAAATAAAAAAATAAAAAATACGAGCAAAGCTTTCACTGCGAAATAAACAAATTTATGAGAATGTATATCTGTGATCTATTGTGCGTATGTTCGTCTGTATTGTATTCTATGTATATGTATGTGTGCGCGCGAGTGCGAATGTATGTATGTATGTATAATTGACACTTTCGTTGCTTTTCATAAGTCGAGAGAATGTGTATAGATAATTTCGTGCCAATTGTTTGCGCGAATAACTTGAATATAATTGAATATATTTGCAAATATGAGAGAGCACAATTTTAGTGCTATTTAAATATTTATATCTCTATAAATTTTATTTTCATTTTCTATTTTTTTTTTTTTTTTTTTTTTTTCTTATACGTACGTTTGAATTATTTGCGTGATCGTAAATTGTTCTAAATGAACATATCAACAATAGCAAATGATAGAAATGAAATATGAAAAGTGAGATGATAAACGTGTGTCATTGTGGACAAATTGTACTCTTATATTTTGTTTTATTTAAATTGTTTCAATCTCTTTACACCAATTGCTAATACAAATGTTTCCCCGTATGACATATGAGAGTATGGAGAGGAGGAAAAAATTGTCATTAATAGACAATACAGTCACAAGATTGTAATGAAAGAAGGGAAGGATGTTTTCTTTTTGCTGAATTTTATCACAGAAAAATAGAGGAAACAAATTTACGCTTGTAATAATGCGAAAAAATATATCACAACGTTGATTGATATCTGTCACCGTTTACAAATACCTCTCTCAAGGCAACAAAAAAAAATAAATAAATAAATGAATAAATAGATGAGAATGAGGAAAAAAAAAGAATGGGTTTAATGAATATAGAAGAATAATAAACAAAAATGATTGACGATTTACTGAAGCAATAAGTGAAATACACACGCAAATGCAGATTTTTTATATAGAAAATGTTAACAAATTTCAGAAGATATTAATTATCGATAGCACTATCTTCCTAAATGTTCGTATTAAAGGTTTTAAATGAGGAATGAGGAAAGACAAAAACGAAAAAGGCGACGAAAAGAAATAGGTAAAGAGAAACAAAAAAAAAATAATAATAAGAGCGGATAATAATTCTAAGAGAGAAACAGATTTTAATAAAGAATACAAAACTTTTCTGTCGTAACTATTTGTGTCTAATTAAAGAAATTAAAAACGAAAAGAAAAAAAAATAAATAAGTAAATGAAAGAATGAAAAGCAACAAATTAAATTCAAAAATGTGTATATATATATAAATGATTGAAAAGCATTGGATAAAAGAAGAAAAATATCCTGTCAAGATCGATTGATTGATTATGAAATCTTTGCAACGAACGCAAGCGACAGAGAGAGGAAGAAAGAGTAGAAAAAAAAATATTTATAATGAAAATTAAAGGAAATCATTTGAATGTGAACATTCGATATCAAATATTTATTTCCATTTGTCCAGGCATAAAATGTGTAAAAGCTTATCCCGAGCGTCTAACGATGGTGGGCTATATCTCAAAACGAAAGACAAAAAGAAGGCAAATGTTAATTAAAATTAAACGACGGTGTGCTTAGTAAAGAAAAAAAAAAAGAAGAAAAAAAAAAAAAAAAAGAATATTATATGTATAATGCGAAGATAAATGAATCAAAATTTGTCATATATTGTCGCGCGAAGAGAGCTTAAAAAATGACGGCGTAAAAAGAGAGGAAAGAAACGAAAAAAATAAAAAAAATATAAAATAATGCAAATATGCGGATAAAAATCATCGAATGCGTCGCACTTTATACTTAATTCCTTAATCATAAATGCCTCTGTACTACTATTTATTAAAAGTGAAAACGATAAACGAAAAAAAAGAAAAAAAAAAGAGAGATAGAAAAACGAACATACAAAAAAAAAAAAGTGCGTGGAGTTGAAAACGAAAAATACGTGAACACAACAATTATTTATTTGTTTTTTTTTTATTTTAGACATTCTGATTAAATTAATGAAAAGAGAAACAATTTAATTATTATATAGGATTTTTTTTTAATTCTATTATTGAGTTAATACGATGATAAATAGATGAGAGAGTAAGAGAAAAAGGAGGCTTATGTTTTTTTTTTATTTTCCAATTTTATTCATGGGAATTTTTGATAAATTCCACAGCCTCCATCGCAAGATTTTTGTTTTATACACAACTACTTTTTTCTTTTATAACGAATTTTTACAGCGAACTCTTTGCCAAAGTACCTGCTTCGTATAAATGCATCATTTCGAATTATATAAATTTCGACAGAAAGAGTATTGATAGCGATGATGATAATGATGGAAAGCAAATAATAAAAACAAATTGAATAATTATAAAGATGATGAACGAGATGAATGATAACAAAACATAAAATGAAACGAGCAAACAGGTACCGTCCCATAAATATACAGAGCGTACACAATTAAATATGATTTACAAAAGAAATAAAAAACGAATGAAACAAAAAAACCAAGCAAAGGTTATTGGTTACTCAATGGACTTCAGCGCCAACGTTAATTGTATGATAAAATGCCAGAAAAATAAAAAAGAAAATAATTATAGAACAAACGAGAAATTAGAAATTAATTTAAAACAAAAAGGAACAGAACGTTATGTATAAACATGATGAGAATTAGAGGATGAGGGCTGACGAATAGAGAGAATAACAAAGTGAACGCAAATATAACTGGCAAGAAAAATTTCCGAATGTCTTTAAAAAACTACATTTTTCCTATGGTGTTGTCAAGACGATGTTGAATGTACATAAGATATAATAAATAATATACCTTATACGATGTATATCCTGCTTATTTATTTATTGGATTGATTGTGTTTGATTAAATATAAACTTTCACCTTTAAATTATTTTTCACAGTAGTTCAAATTTTAACCGCGCTAAAAATAAAATCCATGATGGCGAAGTGACGCGCGCATCAGTATTACGACGCGCTCACAACGAGCGTCACGATAAAATTAAAATTAAAAATCACAACCTGATCTCCGATCAATAATCCATAATTATTGTTTAATTGATATTTAAATGAACTGAACATCGTGTATATAATTTGTTTCATAGGACAACGAAATATAAAAATATCGTTCATAAAATCTAGGGATATTCACGAGACGACTAAATATATTGGCTCCATTGACTCGACATAAGCGCTGTTTTCGGTAACATCAGGAAGCTTTCACCTTCCTTTTCCGTTTTGCTCTGATACAGGTCTGTTTTATTTCCAATTCATTATTTACAAATCCAGATTTTAACAATCAATCCTTTAATTTTTTAACAATTACGAAGGATTGAAGTAATTATGGATTTTTCGCGATAAATATTGTGATAAAATATGTGAAATTTAGTGATATCAATTGATTATATGTTACAGAACAAATATGGTGCAGCGACTCACCTATCGACGACGTTTGTCGTACAACACGAAAAGTAACAGGAGACGCGTGTAAGTAATAAATAAACAAATAAATTAAATACAATATAATCAAAAGCACCCTTTATCAAATTATTATTTTATAAATAATACTAAATCTCATTTTATTCATCTCAATTTACTCAACGACAAACAAAAAGTGAGGTTGTGTTTTGATAGACAACACACAATACAAGAAGTGCACGTGTATCAACTGAAATAACTGAATAACATAAATGAATCAATAAAATCCGTATTTTTAAAAATGGAATTTAACTGAAAGTAAATCAAATTTAATTACAAATTTGTACAAACAAATTTCCCTTGGATAAATCATTTTTTTCTACGTTTTACATTCCATAGCTGTAGCTTACTATCAAGTGGATATAAATATATAACATTGTTTAAATAAACGTAAGCTATGATAAATAATTTAATTTAATTTGTAACCCAACAACATCCAAGTACACAACAGCTGATGCATTTATGTTAATTTATCAATTTACAACTGTAAATTATATTTATTATAATAATTGTACACATCCAATTAATAATATGAAGCAGCTTCAAGAAATTAATTATCTTTCTGTTGATCATTAGGGCAAAAATAATTTGTCAAATTGAAATTTGTATAGAAAATTTATTCTTCGAGTAACTTTGAATAGGCCAATTTTACTCTTAAAAATCAAATAAAATTGAAATTTCTTTTGATAATAATATTTATTGATCGTTTGATGATCAATTTAATCAATGAATTATTTGTATTTATTTTAGGGTTCGCACTCCAGGAGGTAAACTTGTATACCAGTACCTGAAAAAACCCAAGAAGATCCCAAGATGTGGTCAATGCAAAGACAAACTCAGAGGTATCCAACCGGCAAGACCAATGGAACGTTCTCGTATGTGCAAACGTAAGAAGACCGTAAAGAGAGTATATGGCGGAGTATTGTGCCACAAATGCGTCAAAGAGAGGTAAACAATTCACTTTATAAACATTTTAAAAAACTCCCATTTTGTATATATGACGCGAAAATAGCGAAATATTCAATTTGATCAAATCCTTAGTTGTTTCACTAAATTACAGCTGACAATAAAAAATAATCTTTCATAATTTCGTTAAATAACCAAGGATTTGATTACATTCGCTATTTCACTGAGACATATATATACATATATTTAGAAATATATCTTAATGTAAAGTAATTTCACTTCACAATTGATTTTATTCCAGGATTGTTCGCGCTTTCCTTATTGAAGAGCAGAAAATCGTCGTAAAAGTAATGAGAGCACAGCAGGCCTCAGTGAAGACGAAGAAAGTTGAAAAGTAAAGTACTCCCCCCGTCTTTTAATTAATTAATAAAAGGAAGAAAAAAAAACGAAAGAAAAAACAAAGTTATTCGAATTATCATCAACCTTCATATTTCACACATCTCCCATCAGCATCCAAAAAAAAAACGAATTATATATTTTATTAATCATCATCGTCGTCATCGCTCGTATGGTAAAACAGGTGTTGGTCATTTTTATTCGTGTGCTATACTTGCATGCAATTAGTTTAAGCATTTTATCATACTTTTCTTTATGTATATATATATATATATATATATATATATATATATATTATTCTTCATTCGCTGGAAATTACTCACAGGCAGTGATGAGGAAATGTCGGTTTCGCAGCTCGAACTGGAATATAAAACAGGTGAAAAAATTAAGAAAAAAAGAAAAGTACATCGCCATATAAGTCGTAAATGCAAGAAAGGGAAGAGCAAGATAGCGAAGTAAAGTAGGTGCACAAGAGAACATAATAAAAAAGAGAATGATTCCGATTATGGTCAATGACGCGCGCTATTTACGGACAAGCAAACAGTCCTGTGCTATCCAATCGCGTCCCCACAAGTGAACCGAGTGGCAAACTGCAGTGGGGTCTTTTTAACAAGTGCCTTATTTGTTGAACGACGTTTTCTCGTACACGCCACATACTAACACCACATATGTATGTATAACCATGTGAGAATGCGCAAGCGTGGCTTGATATACGACCCTAAGGAAACAGAAAGGCTTTTGCCGCTCTCAAGTTTCCCCGTCGCCCCACCACCATCAAAACTCTCTTTCGAGTTTGCTCTCGTAAAGGTTTTCGAGTCACCTGAGAATGCCACCAGCATATATATATATATATATATACCCACACGTATGTATGCATGCTTAGTAATATATACTGGAAATGGTATCATTGTGGTATATATTATGTATGTTGTTATAGAATGTGAGGTTTCTGCGGTGCGTAAATATCAAATAGTGCACATGGCTGTGTATAAGAAGTATTTTTGTTGCAGGACAAAAAAAAAACATAAGAATATCTACACTTGCTATAAATTTTTTCTTGTTACTTTCTTTAGTGGGCGTTGTAAGGAAGAATGAGAAAAAAACAAGTGAATAAATAAACGAATTGCACTAAATGATACACTATCGTTTTGCAAAACTACAAACAATAACGAAATGTTTATCAGATGTTTTGTATTGTTTGAAACTTGAGAGTACGTTTGTTCTCTGGTTCTTAAATATAGCGAAGTTACAAACGTGTATATAAAAAAAATAATAGTAATAATAAAGGAAAAAAAACGAAGAAGAAGAGGCAGACAAGGTGGAACGAAATCTTTTGTCTGTTCGCACGTCTGTGCCATCCCTGTTGCGCCAAAAGCAGCTCACACGAGTGAAAAATAATCTAAAAGAAGAAAAAACGGGGAAAGAAAAAAAAAAACAATACGAGAATGCGTCGGATCAGTGAAGAGACAGAAAGGGAGACAACCACCGTATGCCAAAGTACAATTTCATGGCCACAGAGGAAGAGAGCAGAGAGAAATACTTTCGCGCTGTTTTTCTT
This sequence comes from Galerucella tenella, assembly GCA_910591685.1. Lineage (NCBI taxonomy): Eukaryota > Metazoa > Arthropoda > Insecta > Coleoptera > Chrysomelidae > Galerucella > Galerucella tenella. The sequence goes on along the minus strand of CAJUYH010003776.1, from coordinate 22,234 downwards.
CGCTTTCTGTAATTTTTTTTTTTTTTTCTCGTATCTCTCTCTTATATCCATTTTGTCGTTGCAACTCTCTTTACTCTTCAATATACAGTGCTAGTTCTCCACACATCTCATCGTTCAGGCCTTCCCCCTTACTCAAAACACGTGCAATTTCGCACCACACTCGGAGAATAATGGTTGCGGTTAACCGAGGCCAGCTGTACTGCAAAATTTTCAACGATTCGATTCGCCTTCGATTGCTTTTTTTTCTTTATCATTTTTTTAAATTACAAACTAAGAAGAGAGTTCTCAAACGTGCGCACACGCGCAAAATTTATTTGACGCGTCTGTGCATGTGTACGAGTGCTTTCATATGTATATAATAAATACTGAGAACGTCTTCAATAGCCCTTTGTGTTCGATTCTTTTCAGCATATGCAATTCCATGATTATTTATTTTTCTTTCTCCCCACGAATTATTCACATGTTATTCTTCTGAAAAACATTTTTTATTCACCTTAACTCCTTAACATTTGTACATTACAAATGTTTGTACAAGGTGTAAAGTCTCCTCTTCCGCACACATGTTGTGTGTTGTTAACGAATGGTAAAGTGCGGTAGCCAATTGTTCTGCCATGGTGTCCATGCGAACATTTAATTGACGGTTATAAAGATGCAACAGTATAAGAGGGACGATACGCAATAGTGGGTAATTTACTCACACTATTTCACTTTGGTTTTTGTTATTATTTCGTTTATTTTGCTTGTTGTCGTCTCTCGCACCAAAATGTATAGTCGAGTGAGCATGATTCCTATAATTTTCAGCGCCTCGTGTTTGACAAAATAACAAGTGGGTGGGTGTCGGTTTTCACACCCGCGGCACCACGGGGCACCTATGGAGAATGTAAAAAAGGTCTGAACACGAAACCGGTCCCGATGGATCTTTTCTGTATACCCCCCAACTTCAACCTCACTCACGACGCGCTCACCTCCTCTCTCTTCTTCGTTTCTTTAGAACCTCAAACATCTATAGTATGCATATATATATATATATATATATATGGGGGCGAAGAGGCTGAATATTATAACCCAGGGCTGTATACACTCATCAGACACTTGCAAATAATTTCAATGTATCTCATTGTTTCAATGGCAATTTCCTCTTTACTCACAATCATGCCATGAATTTTTTCTTACTCTCTGTCTAGTCACCCACCTAATCTAACGACAATCTTATACGTGAACGGAACCCATTCATTTATGACGAATTTATTGGATAGTTGGTTAAGCCACACAATTGAATCGCTCAATGTGCAATATAAATAGCTATGATGTGTCATCCGTCAATTGATTCAATTAATATAAGCCACGAATTATTCTTAATCTCTCTATATATTAATTTATTTTTCCTCTGTTGAGTTTTTATTTCTGTGTATTGATAAGCCGAAATTTTCATACGCTCCTTCTGCCCATTATCCTTAAAAACGATACACTTATTGATATATGTAGAGGTGTTTGCATTGAATTTTTTATATATCCAACGGATGAATAGGGAAAATAAAAAAATCGAGTAAATGGAAGAAAATAATTTTTTTTTGTCATTCAAATGTCCACTTGTTAAGGGTCCCGCATTTGTAATACAACTAATTGTTCTCTGTCATTCACTCACCATTATTTCTCGGTGTTACAGTTGTGTTCATTTCACAGAGGCCAATTCACCAACTGAGATTAGTTGATATACCGCGCTTGTACATTGGATAATCAATCGTAATTGTGTCTATTTAGACATTGCCCCGGGACTGAGTTTTATTGTGTCCCGCCCGGTTATTCAATTCAACTTGTCCAGAGCAGGGTCCCAATCAACATCCAGAACACATATACTGGTATACATATAAATACACACTTAAATATATATACAAAATATATTAAAATATTTTAAATACTAAAAGACAATATCATTGCTATTTTTATTCATTCCAGATGGTTTTTCCAATCACATTTTATTGTAACATATCAACTTTTACATATTGTACAATCTTCAAACCCGTGAATAAATCAAATGAATTCGCCAGTGCTACCTGCAAAGATAGCGCGAGTAGATGTGTGTTTATATGAAAGTGTATTTTGTCGTTATGCTGTAGCAAAAGTTATCTCGCGGCATGTTTTTATCGTGGCATTGGTGTCAGGTGTGAATTGGGTGAGGCGACGACTATCGCGCGGCTCTCAAACGAAAACCTGTATATATATATATGCGTGTGTGTGTGTGTGTGTGTGTGTATGCTGCAAGAGAGAAATAATGGACCCTGGGCGCGCGCTTGCTCTCACGATCAAAGAAACGAAGAGAGCGAATGCGCTGGATGAGCGTAGGAGGAAAAGAAGTCGTGGTGTGTCGGCTTATCAGGACCCCACTGACCACCAACTAATTGACCATCGAAATTTAGCTACCGACTCGTGTCCAAACGCATTACTCAACTTTTTCAACAGAACAAATAAAATATCCCGACAATGACAATGATAATAATTATAATTGCATATACCAATGAATTCGAACTGTAATAATTGGTATAGATATATAATTTAATTGTAATAACAGTATTAAAAATTTTATAGTTGTATTGAATGAATAGAATCGGGGCATTGTCTCGTGTTTGATCTTTTAACATCGCAATCATCCGCCGCCATTAAATAAAATAAATAAACTATCTAATAAAACTATTTAATCATCACTGGATTAATTGTTTATATTTTTCTGTTTCAGTTTATATAGATGGATATATTGAGTTTATGATGAATGATACGATTGAAATAATGTTTAAATTGATGATGGACATTGGCAGATAATTGTATGTAAACAGAAAACGATATGTTTATATGAAGAACCCGTGGAAAATATTGTGATACACGTTACTGGATTTTTGAGCGTTGGGCCTTTGCTGTATTGAATCCAATGCCAGTGTATTATAGGACCCAAGAAAGAAGAACGGAGAGAGAACGTCGGTTACGGCGCGTTAGCAGTCCCCTTCGGTCCAGACATATAACGAATTTTGCTCTTTTGTAGGGCTCCACACACATACATACATACAGGCGTTATATATGTATAGATATATCCAAACGGAATGAATTATATTTCCACCTCATTCGCTGGAACATTCGAATGCGCGTCGAATAGATCTGAGATTTCGTACCTCCTCACGAGTTCTCTTTGCGCCTACCTCTCTCACTCTCTATCTCGCTCTTACTTATTTCTTCTCTTTTATTTCCATCGCATTTTGATACTCGCCTTATTGTGGTTAAACTTACTTATTCATTTTTTCTTTCGTTCCAATCCTCGCTTTATCCCACTCACTCTCAACCCTGTCATCCCGATTTTCTGTTTTCTTTTTTATTCTTTCGCTCGATCTTATTCGTTTGGTCTTTTGTGACGCCTTGGAAGAGGAGACTGAGCCGATCAAGCGTAACGAGAGGGATACCCCTCCAATCCGTTTAGGATTTTCGTAGAATACAAACGCTGATTTAATCCTCGAATCCGGTTCTCCAACGCTATTGTCGCGCGCACCATCAAGTGTTCTCTGCTCCATTCTCAAATTTTTTTTATAATTTTTCTTTTTTTCCTTTTTGTTGTTGGTGTGTTGCACGTGATCTCACTCACACTTGTATACATTCTCCATAAGTTTTTCTTACACCATGGTCTTTTATTCTCGTTGGCGTTGTACGGCCACTTCTCTCTTCTCAAGCAATATTCCGCGGTGTTAAATCCTTGATTAACGGCCCAACACCATCCAACACGGCGTCTCGCGCGCGGCGGACCCTGACGCACATTATTCGTGGAAGGTGATGGTGCGCCCGCAGTGTTGGCTGATGGTGTGCCTGAAATATATGTGTAATAAATGCCTATATACACGTGTATATATACATGTTGGCAATCAATACGTGAGGCAACAATTGCCTCACAAATTGCCGGCAATCGACCCTTTCTGTTATATCACAGACCCGATCCAATGTACAATAATTATTATTATCCCTATTGAAAATTTTATATACACTCAAAATGAAGTGAAGCACGGGGAAATGGCAATAATAATACTTCGATATTGTATATAGTAAATTTAATAGGATAAATATTTTAATCGAATAATTGTCATTGTTTTTGGGCTTTTCCCTTAATAATATATTTTATTTTACAATAATAATATCTAATGATTCAATTATACAGTTTGAAATATAGTAAATGTATATTTTATATATATTGTTGATTGTTTAATGGCGATTATCTCTCGGTAGCAAAACCGCATACGACCTGTTATATATTTCTATATTGATGTGACACTCAACCATTTCTCCAATTATATACTGTGCCATCAGATATTTCCTGTCTTATTATTATATCTCTCGGTCATTCTTACATTCATGATTATATACATTGATGTATATTGAAATACACACACACCAATAGATACTGCAATTTTTAGGGTTCCGCCATGGGTAATCTTGTCCATGCCAATAAATTACCATCCGACATCATGGCAAAGGACCTACCTGAGTTTAAATCTTTACCGTGGACCAGGCCCATACATATATAAATATATACACGCGCTCCTCTTCCAATTCCTCTAATTAACACTTTAATGAAAAGCCTCGTAAAAATTAAATGAGCTAGAAATAAAAAAATAGGAATAAAATTAAATAATAAAACGGAGATATAGCAAACGGCAACAATAACGCAGTGGAACACAAAATAAAAAATAATAATATTAACAATTAATCATTCACTCAGGGATTCCTGTTTTGAAAAAGAAATAATAATAATAATCTACAATAAATTGTTCAAGTCAATTGTTGTCCGGTTGATTGCGGAACAATGTTGATTGTAACAAATGTATTCATTAGATGAACGAACGTTGGAGTAGTAAAACTGAACAAGGAGGATGATAAACAAGAATATGTTTATATATATATATATATAAAAGAAAACTAATGAGGATTTAATGGTCATTCGAGGTTGCACACACGTTTCTCGCGACTCTTTCACTCAATCTGTCTATCTGTCTCCCTGTTTTTTATTTACTTTTCCTCTCTTTGTCACACTTCTGAATGTGAAATGCGACTTGGTGAAACTAGGCGTCAACATGATCCGCGGCAAAGATAAAAGCGTGGACTGTATGTTAAAAGCATTACGGTCGTAGGAGGGGAAAAATACGCGGGATAGACTTTGCATAAATATACGCAATTAAAATCACCGATGTGTCCGGTGTTGAGCTATTGTTTTCGTAGAAGAAAAAGGAAAGAATGGAACAGATATATCAATAGAATAGCAGTTAAAAAACGAATAAAAAAAAATAATTATACGTGGATTTTTTTTTACTTTGATTTACATTGAATTAAACTTTGATTTACATTGTATTATTTTTTAGTCAACGGTGAAATAAATAATCAATGACAATTATTCATTTCCATTTACCTGATGGCAGTTGATAATTTGTGGCATTATAATATTACAATGAAATCATTCAATCGTTGAATAGCATGAGCCGAGGACATGTGCAATAACATGATATTTTCTCTAGCACGTGATTGATTCTCAATAATTATTAAATGACCTCCTCTCTCCTAATTATTTTTATATCTTTGCAATTATCACAGCAGCCATCACTTTTGCATTAACAAACAATAAATCATCCCGTGTGTCGGTGTTGCAATAGCCAGTAAAAATTATATATATAAACATCTTAACTTGATAATGACAAATCACAGAATAAAGCTAATTGAATTCCATTTTTGTACTCTTGTATATAAGTATAATACCGAGTGTTTCGTTGTCAATCATTTTTCTACCTTTATTGACCTCAATTTCCCATCAAAATCATTGTAACGATTTAACATATATAATACATTAGCTATTTTAATGAATAAAATTCATAGGAGCTGATAAACGACTGCTAGAAATCGACTAACAATTACGTAGATGATTGTGCACAAACTCGTGATGGTGTATATCTGGCATTTAGATGTATTAACAAGAGACGAAGTCGAGTCCTTTTTTGTGACTCGTGCACAAATTGTAGTTGCTTTGCCTTTACAGTAAAAGAGTTTCCAATCATTTATATATATATATCATTAAACATCTATGGAGTAAATAAACGTGTGCGCATGCACATATATATATATATATATAAAATCATGTTTTAACTATGTCAGTTGTTGTTAATCGATTTCTCACGGTGATTGAACTTGCCTTTCCAACTTTGGCATGCCTGTACAGTATACCAACCACTATCACTACCTCGTTACATACTTTATGCAATAATATATCTAGCGAATACATCGCCATCGTATATAGAAATGACCGCGTATATCACACTCGATTACTACCAGTTGTTGCTTTATTTATTTTTATTCCCAAACGTTATATATCCACTTGCCTTATTCTTGCTATAAAATATAATCCAATGAAGAATTAATGTTTCCTATATATGTAAAAGTGTCGAATGATCATCTCTAAAAATATCAAACGCCATGGCGCCGTCATTAATATACATGAATACGTTTGCATTTTAATTTATATTCAATTATTTTTTTTTTTTACCTAATATCTTTTTTTTTCTTGTTTTTTATTTTTTTTTATAGCAGATTTCACAACGACCTAAAAATAAGTAATGTAAGAAAAATAGTAATGAAAAAACCAAATATGGCGTTTGGCCGGCATCAAATTTCTCGCATCATGACCAACGTGCATTAGCCCTTGCGCATTTAAAAACACATCTCCCTCTTATATTGCTTGAAGAACAAATTGCCCTTTGAATTTGTAAGGATCATTTTTATAGCCTACAAAAATCATTTTTGTATTTAACGAGATGTGCCACTATATTTATTGGCATTATATTTAAGTATCAATTAAAATGATAATGATGATTGTACATTGTTGTTAATTTTTTTTTATCAGGGCCACATCACAAATTGTGTGTCCACCCTCGGCCACACATTACATCACACAGTAGTGAGAGTTTACAAAACCCAATTGATATCAATTTTGAAATAATATCAAAATTTTCTTAATACTCATGTTTCATCTGTACAAATAAATATATCATTCATTCAACTAATTATTCGGATTGTGAGTGAACTGTTGAATAAATAAAATAAAAAAGATTATTCATACTTGACATTGTTCCTTCCAGAAAGTGACAGATTTTGCAGGATAATTTTAGCAAAATTAGGCCAAATGTAGTCGCCATGTTGGACAATTTAACCTCAATTTTTTTCATCATCATTTGAGACACATTGTTGGACTGTTGTGGCGGGAAAAATTTTAATTGCTTCAGTTATACAAATTGCAATATCAGTAGAAAAATTATATTGATGATGACGGAAGCTGGGTACTTGGATAATCAATGATACAGCCAATAACATTCAAATAGCCACACGAACTTGATGGCAAAATTTCAGTGGCATTTTGAATACCCTCATGTTGCCTTCTTCATCTTTGCCATGATGATGATGATGATGATGGTGGTGTTGGTGGTGGTGATCGAATAACAAGAATATATAAAAGAAGATGAAGAAGATGAAGAAGAGAAGAGAAGAAGGCCTCTCGGCGTGTCTGACCGGCTGCCGCCGTTGTCAGCTATGCCTTCTATTCCTTTTCATTGCTTGGGATGAACAAGTATTATATACGCAGACTTTAAGAGAGAAAGAGAGAAAGAAAGATCTCCCGAGGCCCCAAGACGCGGCAATGTGGCGCCCGTAGGGCGCCGACTCACTATCCAGCCATAGCTGACGCCCCCGACGCCCGTCGTCGTCTTCTGTTTCTCCATTTCCCTCTCGCTCTGTTACTGCATACCCTCTATATAAAACCCACCGCTGTTATACACACACTCTCTCTCTCTCTCTCTCTCTCTCTCTCAGCCTCTGTATGTTTTCCTCTCTCACTTCAAGTATTATACCTCAAATGCAGTCTACTCGTCTCATATACCCGAATCCCCCACTATCCTCAGTATCATAACCTAACTTATCCCTACCATTGGTAAATCCGATGATACCCGAAGCGGTTGGGTTTAGTTTGCGCTTCGGCGCCGTGTTACCTACGTCACAGTGAAGTATGTGCTCTCGAGTGTAGAAAATGGCTGCTGCGCTCTCCACTACTACGGGTCAGCGCGGATGTAAATACGGCCTGTTGTGGCTCAGCATTGTCGTGTTTCTCGCTAGAAATATTGGCGGTAAGTTATTTATTGTATATGTTGTTGTGTGATTACTTTTATTTTATAAGAGAGTAATATTATTGTGGGTGTTTTGGCAATTGATTGGTGGGTGTCGTGTCGTTTTAGAGGTTAAGTCAAGATTTTTCATTCCTTTTTCGTTCTTTATCTTCTCTTACTCTTATTATTTTTTCTCTCTTGTTTTATTTTTTTTTTGACAGATCGAGTGAATGTACAATGTCGATTTGGTTTTAGTTTGAGTTAAATATGCAAGTTCCCGGGAATGTCTTTTAGTGTATGTATGTATGTATGTGTTTCTTTTGCGCAGGGTGAAGCGAAATTGAGGAGAGAAAAAAAAAGAAAAAAGATTGGAGGAAAAAAAAAATTGAGGAAGGAAGAAGCGAGAAAGAAGAGTGAGAGACTTCTGCTACACAGATGTCTTGGGATCAGATGTCGCGCGCACATTTAGATATATATATATATATATATATATATATGTATATATAGACATTGCACGATTTGTCTTTGACGCCTGAGAGCAGACTCGCAGTCTGCCACTTTTCGTTTTCCTTTTTCATCATATACATATGTATTATATACATGACGATATGTAAAGTGTACGTACATTTGTATCCTATACGGTGTGATTGGTTGTCATCGTAGGAAGACATGTCTTCCTGCAATTCCAACCAACACATCCACAGGCGTTATCTCCCTTTTTTCTTTTTTTTTTTATCATTTTTATGTACACCTCATTTCGCATAGGAAGTGTCTCTCAAGTATATCATGCACTTGCGAACGATATCAGATTAACTGCTCTATATTTTTTACTGCTGTCTATATCACTTGGCTCTGTCACTGTTTGTCAGGCCCATGTGTGTTTGAAATATGGCTAAAGAATATATTTCTTTCAGCCATTTGTGTATATAATGGAGTGTAAAGAAAAATGTGTGTGAGTAAGTGAGTGGACAGATTTGTGTATTGATAAAAAAAAAACGAGATTAAAATCATTTAAATCTTTACAATGAAATATATTACTTATATTATTTATTTTATAATAAATAAAATGAAACCAAATGAAAATAACTTTTCTTCATTATTCCAATTAATATTTAATTCTATTTATACTGTGATAAGGTCGTGGTGAAGATTAATTTTGATGGAATGTTGAAAAGCATCAAATTACATTTGTGTTACTGTCAAAAGGGTCGCATTTATCAGACACCCGAGGGAGGGGGATTCTGTTCTTTACTTATCTCCAATCTCACTTGTATTTCGTTTTATTTATATGTATTTCCTCCTAGTTTCTTTTCTCTATTCTGTTGATTTTCTCCTTATTTTCGTCTCATTTCGTTTGTTCTTTCCATTCTATTTCGTTTATTCACTTCTACACGCTGCCACATACACCCACACAGAGTTTGTTGGCAAAGAACCCAATAGCTAATTGTACGATTCAATTATTGTGCGTACGTCCTCGAGAAACTTATTGATATAACCGCTACATATTTCTTTATTAAGTGAGTAAAGACGTGTATCTCTCACTTTATATACTCAGTATATCTTTTATCTTTATTCTTTCGTATTTACTGTGCAATACAAACACATACCAACATCACTGAAATTCCACGACGCACAGCATCATCGCTACGCTGGTATATAATCGCGTGTGTGCCTATAAATTCTCAATACAAACGTGGCTCAATCGCAAGCTCAGGATATCTGCTGGCGGAATTACAGTAGAAAAAAAAAAAAAAAAAATAACAGAAATGAAATATTAAGAGAGAATGAAAACATTGATGAATAATGTTGGTTCAGTTGTGTGTGTGTGTGTGTGGTTGAAAGCACATTCTGTATGAATTTGCGGTTACATTATTTTCTCAGGGATTTATTTGAGAGGCAGGAAAAATTGATGGGAAACGCGCGAACCTGTTGGTCATAACCGGCTATATAGTACAAAGAATAATAACACAATATACATATATATTTTACTCCGCATGGTACCAAATATATCACTTGGTTATGAAACACTCTCCACCAGCTGCGTAGGACGAGGTGTATTATTGAGTATGTATTTTATACCTGACCTATTGTTCGGTTTTTTTTTTCTTCCAATGCACTTCTGCTGCACGACCTGCATCGCCGCATTCATATATATATATGTATATATATATGCATTTATATATGTTAACAATACCCCGGTCCCGTTTTTCTACTTTTTCTTTTTCATTTTTTTTTTTATTATTATTTATTATTATTATTTTTTTTTTTCGCCGATCCCTTCACCATCTTAGAAATCTATTCAAACGATATTCCAAGTGCTTCTCCAAGAATTTCTCTATTGATTGCACATTCTATACTCTATAGTTAATAATACAATAAAAGCAAAAGGCTGCAGATAAATCTTAGTGTGTATGACATATTTTCATTTTATTTTTTTCTTTCACGTTTTTTTTTTTCCTTTTTATTCTTGTTCATCATCAATGAAATGTTTTCTTTTGAATAAATTCGTCATCTGTGTTTGATGTGTATAAAGACACACGTCATTTATACCGAGTTTAATTTCATTTTCCCCTCGTTACATTACATATTTATTTATTTTTTTTATCCTCATCGTAATTTATGTCTTTATGTATATATATATATGTATAAATGAAGAAGTGAAGGGAGTAGTGGTGGGAATACTTTTCCGATAAACCAGTCTTACGGATAGATATTAATGCTGGAGAAAAGGGGGATCGTCTTCCTGTATTAAGTTCTAATCTTCCTACCTCGTTTATATATGTCAAATCGTTAAACTCTGTCTCTGTCATTTTGTTCCTCTCCCTTTTGTACTTATTCACTATCTATATTCATCTTTATAATACTCGCTAATAGCCACAGTCATTTGCTCTTGCCAATAAATTCTTATTTTTTTTTTCCATTTTTTTTTTCTCTCTCTCCTCCACGAATAAATACAATGTGATGTATACTCGATGCAAATATAGCATTTACTCGAATGATATTAAAGCCACACATACACACCTATATATATATATATTTTCGATTTTTTTATTTCATCTTAAATACGGTTGGATAGAAAAAAAAAAGACAATCATTGAACAAATATTCGTACAGTGTTGATTGTGAAATTCATATATTTTCTATAATATACACATCGCATATATACAATACACACAGACACAAACAGAGAGAGAGAGAGAGTTGACGAGCAATCAAGAGGGGAGCGATGGTGTATGATCGCGTGTCAGGTCAACTCATGCCATGATGCGGTTTACTCGATATAAAAACACGCAGTAAAGACTTTACGTATAAATAAAAAAAAAATAACAATAACAACAATACAAGAGAGATGGAAGAAATATGCAGTACAGGTTAACTACACTGTGGAATTTTGCACGTTGACAACGTGCGCAATGGGTAGAGAGAGAGAGAGAGAGAGAGAGAGTGTGTGTGTGGGAAACCCAGGAAAAGCTTTGGAAAAAAAAAATAAATAAATAAAAATACAAACACAATTGCAAGTGCGCTGTTAATGTGTTTACGTTATTATGGGAAAGGCACGCGATGTGTGGCGCCACGGTGTAAAATTCATCTATACAGTGCACAGCAGATTGTATTAATGTTGGAGTGAGTAAAGTGAAGATACGAGTGAACCAAAGCGAGAAAGAGATTGAATGGAAAAAAAAAAAGTAAAGAAAAAAAAAAAGAGGTATAAACCAGAAGAGAGAAGTATCAGTGGTTGGTCGCACACAGTGTACGTGACTGCTGTGCTCAAACGTGAAAGGAGATGCGTGATGTGCCCTCGTCCATATTCCGCGTCTTCCAGTTTCTTGTTACTTCATGTATATATACATACTCATATATAGACATATATATATATATATATTTATTCATTCATTTCGTGTGTGTGTGTGTATGTGTATATATTCAAAAAAAAAAAAAGAGAACGAAAGAGAGCTCTGACCAGTTTTGTACTTTATGGTCTTCTTGTTTTGTACTAAATGCAACAAATCTGGGGCCAAAAGATTCAATGCACAGTTGTATACATTAAAGATTTTATTATTTTATCATATATTTTATTTATTTATTTGTGTCATTCTTTCCTGCTTCATCTTCTTTCTCATGTTTATGTTTTTTTTTTTCTCTCCGAATTATGGAAAATATTTTGTTGCATCTGTGAGATGATATCATGAGAAGTAGTAAAGGTCAAATATTGCAATCTGATATGCAGCAAAAGAAGCCAGAAATATTTCTTGTGTATTTGGTATCAAAAATATATATTCTGCAGTCGTGTATAAGTGTGTGTGTGTGTGTGTGTAGTTGACTTTGTGGTTTCGCATGAAGCCCTAGAGGAAAAAAAAAATTTATTTTATATATACAGATAAAAACCTCGGATAAACCGTGGCTAAATAAAATAAAATAGAATTAATATAATACTGAAGTATTTATCAATATATAAATACGTATATGATATCACATGACAGATTTATTATAAATTTAATATTTATTCATTATCAATATGGATTTTATTCAATATATATCACATTATTTGATATAAATAATAAATCGCACTAGCATAGACCGTTTTTTTTTTTTTTTTTTTTTATATTTTTTTTTTTTTTTTTTTTTTGTATTATTATTTTTTATTTCTTATTTTTTTTTTATTATTATTCAATAAGTACTCGCATACATTCATTGCTCGAGCTATATAGATAAGAACAGGTGTTTTTATAGATAGTTTGCAGTGAAACGGGGAGTGGAACAAGATCGCCAACGCGCACGCGTCAATTCTGCGACAGTGAAAACATATATATATTTATTTGTGACGGTGGTAGTGGTGTTGATATATATATTGCAAAGAGCTTTAGTATAGTCTGAAGTTCCAGGAAAAGCCCCGCAGAGAGTTGGCAAAGCCACACAGGGGTTTCATTCTCTCTCACCCACTCTCTCACTTATCCTCTATTCTTGTTTGTCTCTCACCAGTATGTGTATATGGTGTGCGATAGTCTCACATCGATTTACCCTGGCGCTCATGGCATCATTGTAGAATGCCAATTCACGTGTATATGAACAAAACTTCACGTACTTTTCACAGACCAACACTCACTCTTTCTCTTTCACTTTATAGCGCAAAATTGTACGATCGATAAACCACAAAATACAGTTCATTCAATTTGAATATATATTTCAAGTGTAAAAGCCCCAATTTTATTTTTATTCTCTTTTATTTTTCATTCGTATACACTTGTGATATAACAATTTATTTTAGCGGCAACAATGAATGTCTGGTTAAATTGGATTAAAATAAATGACGCGAAATATTTGATGTGAAATAACTGAAATACTACGTTAACTCCAGTGGTGTCATGATTATGATGCTGATGCTGACGATGATAACAACTGTGCGCAAAATAATAATAATAATAATATAATTGACAAATTAATTTACTGATAAGTTTTGTAATGTATTTGACATGAGGGAGGAGGGAGAGGTAAAAGTCGATTCGCAATTGCACCATAATTATTGTATCACTCACTCGTGATGGTGACAAATGGGAGAAAACAAAAATATGGTGTAATTTAATACTCGTATGTAGTGAGTCAATTATGTGAGTGAGAATGAGAGCAATGTAATGAAATAATTCCAATGGTTTGATTTGTTGTTGGTTTTTTTTTTTTTTTTTTTGTTGTAGCAACAACGTGATTAATATATATTTATATTTATGTATTGTTTTTTTTTTATTCTTTCAATCAGTAAGGCTCGAATTGGGCACTCGCCTCTCAATTCAATATCATGTATGTTGATTCATATGTGAATATGTATATAGAAATGTGATGATACATCTGCGGAATTATCTGCTGTGTCCTCGAGGGGGACCATTATGCATTTGTTTGCTTGCATCTATGGAGAGTTGAGTTGAGAGTGGTGGTTGAAGCAGAAAATTCAAGTTAACGCCTCAATATTTGCTAGAGTGAACATTTTACATTTATATATGTATTTATTGACGCAGATAATTTCGAAATACTTGAAGGGATTATTTATAGACCCATTGATAGCTGGAAAGAATAAAAAATTAATTAATAAAAATAATTTTCAATGTGTCATTGTTTTATTTAATAATTAACACATGTATAGATTGTATATTAGATGATATAAAAATAGAGATGTTGTAATTATAGATAATTATTTTTGACAATTTTAAAAGTCATTTAGGACACAAATTCGTTATTCAATTTTCATTGTCAATATCTCAGTAAGTAAAAGTTCAATTTTCATGATTAACCACTGAATTCAGACGGAAAAATGGCGATTTAACGAACAGTGAACAACAAACAGTGTCCAATTATAATGCTATGACGATAAAAAAAAATGTAAGAAATGAATGAAATTAAACATTGGACATTCGTCACTCTCTCTATTTATTTCCAATCAAATGATCAAATAATTAAATAATTTGTACATTCAAGGATTAAATTTCATGAACTTTTCAGTATTTTTATATTCGTAATTCAATTTATAATATATGTTATTGTAAATGTAAATTACTTGGGCGATGATTATTATTGTTATTAAATTTATTTTGCTATTACAACTTCTGACACAAATGAAATGCGAGAGTTTCGCAGAAAGCTCAGTATGTTTAATGTGTGTTTGCATACGTATGCATGTGTGTAAATATATGAGAGCGATATAATAGTCTGTTTATTGTTAGAGTTCTGTAACGGACGCGGAACGCAAAAAGAATCATATATATATATATATATTGCATACATCAAGAGAGAAAATTCATGTGACGTTTATTATTATTATTGTATGTAGATGCATGTGTGTAAAGTAAGTGAAGTGAAAGCGAGCGGGGTAAATAAGGTGGGTCAATTCCTCATCTAGATATTTGTTGAGACATAAATAGAATCACTCATCATAAAATAGTTGCGCGGGTGGGAATATATATAACGTCCTCCCTCTGTTTTCTCTTTCTATTTCATTTAGCGTATTTTTATTTTTTTCTTTTTTTGTTTTTTCTCCTTTTCTCTCTTTGCCATTCTTTTACTCGTGTTGCTGATGTTCCTCAGTCACCCTTGCGCGTTACTCGCACAAGCGATAACAGACTCAGCGCGTGACTCTCTTTTTTTGTATGGACATCCCGCGTTTTTATTATTTTTTTTTTTCATTTTTTTTTTTGGTTTTAAATTATTTATTTCTGTTTTGTTTCATTATTTTTTTTTTGCCTCTCTCTGTTTTTTTTTTTTTTGTTTCACTTTGAGCATGTCCCCTCAATCGTTATGTGTCTGTGTAGTTGTGCCGCCTGGCGCCTGCGTCGCGCGATCGCCGGCCCCCAGGTCACTTCTCTCCAAGATCTTTCATCTCGTTTTTCTCTTGTGTATTATAAGGCCCGGAGCCAAGAGAGCAAAGCAGCAAAATATATATACACACACACACACACACACACACAGACAGGTCTCTTGACTTTGTTACGCGCCATGCTAATTCGTATTCTCTCTTTTCTCTCTGTTTCCCCCCTTTTTCTGGGTCTCTCTTCTCTGTTTTTGATTCTTCATGTTCGTCTTCGGCCTCTTCTTCCTCTTCTTCACAGATCTTCTTTCAATATACATACGTTAGAAAATACACATTCCTTGTGGCGACCAATCCACACACTCGAGCAATATATATAAATTTTAACTGGACAGTTTTCGTTTATTCAAAAACACCTCTGATTATTCTCAAAATATCATCTCTCTTCATTAGTCTTTTTTCATTTAGAAAAATTCCACGGGAAGATGTCCAATTTTGGAATTACATTTTTGTTATTTCTTCTTTATAATTTTTCTCGTTTCTTTTATTATTTTGCCTATTTTACAAATAATTTTCAATGGACCTGTGTCTTATGTCGGTTGATTATCATTTGTCGTTAAATTATTTTTGCGCACGTGCCGGAAATAAACCACCCCCATACGCTATGACATCTGAAATGTATACGTGTATTTATGTGTACCGAGAAAAAAAAAAAAAATGAGAGAAAGATGTTGGAGAAGGTGGGATATAGAAGGCCTGGGTTTCCTGAACTCGCCGCACCCTTTTCCTCTTTTTTTTTTTTTTTTTTTTCTACGCCATCGTGGGCTGCGATGGTCGTCCGCCCACGCGACATATCTCGCCGGGCAGCACCACCACCACAGCCGTCTTTCTCTTTTACTCTCCTTTTTTTTTTTCTCTCTTATGTCTCTCTCATTCTCATTTCATCTAAATAGCCACAACTTGCTCTCGCTTCAACCAGACTACAATTATCACGCCGATCGTTTATTTCTCAACTCTCGTCTTACCCGCCGGCTTCTCTATATAATACCAACCTCAACCCTCCTCACTTCATAATTCTGTCACTTTGAATTTATTCAATAACAAATAAATTTTCAATGTGACAATTAACGCGCTAAAAATTGCCGGATATTATTTTGAAATGTTGATGAAACATCTTAAATTTGTCCAGTAGTTAGATTCTCTAGATTTTTATAAGTTATTAAACGCACTCCAGATTCCACACTGTTCTACTTATAGACTCTTGCCAGTCATGTTGGACACTCTTGCGCTCTCTGTCTCTCTCTCACTCACTCCATTCGTCTTTATAGTTTGTCCCCAAGTAAGCATGCAACCCAGACAAAATTCATCTTGACGCAAGCTGGAATTTTACTTTAAAACGTCACACAACTGTGAATATTTTAATGATGTCATAAAACGACGATGTGCGACATTTCGTTTGTGCCATTGTTCACTGGTATTACGAATTTATATTACACCTACGGGTTATATCGTCAAATGAATTTATACTTGGGTATATAATGACGGGTGTTGGGATAAAGTGTGACGTGAAGAAGAGAGATACAGGATAATATTAGCTTGAATGAATCGGGTGAAAGTATATTTATGTGATTTTATATTTAATTACTTATACGAAAAATACCGTAAAAGGTTTGTGTTCCACCCACATCCGTGCCTCAGG
>CAJUYH010003775.1:0-30493 GCA_910591685.1 Galerucella tenella | reverse complement strand
AAAAAAAAAAAAAAGACCAACAACACTGACTAATGAATACGTATTTTCTTTATTTATAATGATAATGGAAGTGATATCGCCTACCAATATACATATACATACATAAATAGGCTAAATTTTGTAACTCGGTCTGTTTTACCGGCAGATTTATAAATAGTACCCAATCCCTCTCGCCATTAGATGGCGTGTTCATATATACCTTTCAGTTGGTAATGTAGATTACAAATCCAAATAAATGATTTATTATTCGTACAGTGCGATCGGAAATAAAATTTATTCATAATATATACGAATAGACATTTTAGAATTATAAACAAATCACAAATGAACGATTGGATAATCAAGGCCCCGGATGAAATTTTTGAAAAGCTCTAGTGAGAAGGTCAATGTCTTGTCAAAAAAATAACAAAGACCAAATTTAGAACTCCACTGGTTTCATTTCACTAAACTATAAATACATACATATATATGTATGTATGAAATATTTGAATGTAAAGTGGTGTCCACAGAATTGCATCTACATTATGTATATTTACGTGTGGCTTCTTTGTCTTTGCCACTCGGCGATGAATAATCACAGTTTCCAATTTTTTTCCTGAACTATGAATAATTGTAATCGTATGTTTATGATAGACAATGAAAATAGAATTATTGCACTTGGACCGTGAATAATGTCTGTGAAAAATTCTACATGAAATAATTATTGGATACTTATATATAATATTATACAGAGACAAACGTCACAATAAAGCGTGCTGTCACTTTTGTCTGTTAGTAGCGCTAAGCGTACAGCGCGGTGGAATATTTGTTGTCCTCGCTCGTGGACTGAACCTTAAAGACGTTTCTGTGCCCGTATTGTTAGCAATCGCTTTATTAATTTTGCAGTATGTGAACAGTCGGGATGGATATAAACTCGTGGAAAACACAGTCATGAAGAGCAATTGTATAATCATGTGAATGATTTCGTTTTTATTTTTCTAACTGTTATACCAAAAATGATACGAGCAATCTAAGCATTAGCACATTTTGAAGGTTATACATTGATTTTTATATATAATCGTGCCAACAATAAATT
Organism: Galerucella tenella; assembly: GCA_910591685.1. Taxonomy (NCBI): domain Eukaryota; kingdom Metazoa; phylum Arthropoda; class Insecta; order Coleoptera; family Chrysomelidae; genus Galerucella; species Galerucella tenella. Next base: position 29,418 of record CAJUYH010003775.1, on the reverse strand, counting down.
CATACATATTGTGTTGCTATATTCCAGGTAGAAACACACATATTCTCTCTATCCGCGCATTAATTATAATTTGTACTTGGCGTGTTTTATAGCATTTTTCGCATTTGTTGTGCCAGCGGTTACGAGAAATTCACTTATCAAACGAAACAAAAAAATATTAGTGGCATTTCCTTTGTCAATTGAAACATACACAAATACAGTAAATATGTCACTTGATGTTCATGCCAAAAATTAAATTCCTCGCTATTGCTTTATTCATTATTAAAAATATATATCAATCAAATTTTTATCTTTTATTATTATTTGTTGTTTTATAATAAAGACGTGAGGGCGAAATATTACCATTAATGTATGAAGATTGAGATGTGGGTACTGAACAATCAACAAACGAGCAATACTATGGATCAATTATTTGAAGATCTCATCAAGGAATGTAAATTCACAGCACCAGGTGCACGATTATCCTATTCAATTAGAAACAGATTAGAAAAACAGAAGATTGGAGTGCGACGTGAAATTGTCAGTAAAATCAAGGACGACTGTGCTCCATTATTTATCGCATGTAAAAGAGGTCACGTTGAAATTGTTGAGTATCTCATTACTGTGTGCAACGCTGACATTGAACAGCGAGGAATGTTTGAAGTGCCTGATGACAGATCAGTTCATTGTGTTACACCACTGTGGTGTGCTGCAGTTGCTGGGAAATTGCACGTAATCAAGTGTTTGATATCACATGGAGCGGAAGTTAATGCGGTATCTGATACTGGATCTACGCCTGTGAGATCGGCATGTTTTATGACACACTTAGGTAATGCAATCTATGAATTATTTATGAATCAAGGTCTGGGTCAATCACCCAAATACCAATGAATCCAATACAATAATGATGCAATTATTTTTTTTACAGGCTTTATTAGATATAATTCTCTGATAATAATTTTTTTATTATAATTAAATTGTCATTTTTAACTGATTTTTCGCAGATATTGTTGAGTATTTGGTGGAGAATGGCGCGGATATACTACGAGACAATTATAATGGTGGTACATGTCTTATAAATTCAGTTCAGAGTGTAGAATTATGTACATTTCTATTGAGACATGGTGCTGATGTTAATGCCAGAGACATCCAAAATAAGACTGCCTTGCATTATGCAATTCAAGAGCATAGATTTGAAACAACAAAGCTATTGCTAGAGCACAATGCCGATCCTCATTTAAAGTCACGTTATAATGATGACGCATTGCAAACTGCCTGCCTTAAAGGCGCAACACAAATATTTAAGTATTTAATTGAAAATATACCGTATAGTCATGAGAGATTAGCTGATGCCAATGAATTAATGGGATCAACATTTTTTGATGAGCATAATGATACGCAAACAGCACTGAAATATTGGCGCAAAGCCATGACGATTCGTATTGAAAATCCAATTGATAATCAGCCATTGTTAAAAAAACCAATAATGCCAAAGAGAGATACTTTCAGGAATGCCATTGAATTTTCAACACTCGATGAATTAAATTCAATTGCATTTGATTTAGATGCAATACGTATACAGAGTCTGCTGATTTGCGAACGTATTTTGGGTGAACATCATAAAGATACGCTTTATCGATTGATGTATCGTGGCGCTTCATATGCTGATGCATTGAGGTATGTCGGATAATGTGAAAACATGATAATTTTTAAATATAATGATTTTCATTGGTACATTTTAATTTATTTTTAGATATCAACATTGTATTGATTTGTGGCGACGAACGTTGGAACTTCGAGTTGAAAAAGATTCCGTACGTCCATCTCAATATTTCATATTTTTATTCATGAATTTTCAATTGATGATTTTATTTAATTATATATTTGTTTTAGATACTCTATACAGATACGTGTTTCACTGCTCAAGCTCTTGTACGAATTATGGTCGATTTGAATGGTCTTATTGACCGAACACGCGACAAAGAAGAGCCCCGATTTTGTGATGTTGTTGCTGTATTTAAATTATTGACAAATCAACTGACAGAGGCGCGACAACTACTCGAGGTGTGTATATATATATAATCATGTCTTTTATTTAAACATTATTGCCCGATATATTAATCGATTGAATTTTTCAGAAACGTCCAGTGCATAAAAGACAACAGGATAGTTATGATCGTATCATGAAATGTGTCACGCATTTAATTTATCTGCTGGTTGAAACGGCGCAAACTGGCGAGCAAAAAACTGAGGCGCGTCAACTCGTCCATAAATTAGTGAAACAAAATCCGAGATCTGCATGGACAGAGGATACTTTATTGCATCTCTGTGTTTCGCGTCTCAATACACTCACCTCAAGTTATTTTACCTCTGATGAAACACAGGTAAATCCTTCATGAAAAACCACAATACATTTTATGATTTATATTGTTGTTGTATCAAAAAAGGATATGTGATAAAAATTAATTGATCTATCATTTTCAGACAGTCTTCCCTCATGTTGACGTTGTGAAATTGCTGTTGGAATGCGGTGCGTATGTCAATGCGCGAAATGAATCGCGCTCAACGCCTCTACACGTCGCGAGTAATGCTTACAACTTCCACAGTCCTGTGAGTATTTTTAATATAACCATTTTTCGCCATTAATCAACATATTTATAGTTATTTATACATTTTATATACCATTATTCCGATTAGTTGATTAAACTGCTGTTGGATTTTGGTGCACATTTGGATACGCCAAATTTGACTGGCGATACTCCAGCACGTTTCATATCATCGAATCCACAAAACAGCGTGAATTTGGTCAATTATATGACACTACGTTGTTATGCGGCTCAAGCAATATTCAAATATGGTATTCAATGCAAAGAATTGCCCGCGACATTGCATCAATTTTTGGAGTTTCATAAAGTATGAAATAATTATTGGAGGTCCATTACGTCCAAATAATGAATTGATTAATCATTATAATAATAAGAGATAAAACGCCAAACATATATAAAATGGCTTTAGTAATTAATCAGGCAGCGCACGGAATTTTGACATCTCACAATTTTCTTATTGTACATATGAATAATCAAGTTGAAAGACTGTAATCAATAATGTTGTTATATTTTCTTTCTTTTTAATCATTATCCCTCTTATTTCTTTAAGTATATCAATAATATTGTGCCACTATTTTCAACGCCTGCAACTTAATAAAATCTCATCAATATTGTTAGATGATAGTTGTAATAATCGTATATGGATAATGGCGATCTGTTAAAAGATCACAGTGATATGTAAATGTATAAAAAAAAAAAATGTCAAAAGCAATATCAATCTTTAATGTGAATGAAAGGAAATTTTATCACGAGAGCACCGCTTGATTTGTTGAAATTTTTTCAATATTTACTGAGAACTTTTAAACATGCACTGAAACTATGTTCTATGTCAAGTAAAATGGTGTTCATTACACACAAATACTGTGGATAAAGTGGTATTGTTTACAATATATAGGGAACAATACGAGAAAAAAAAAAGAAAACAAAGCCAAACCACCAGGAAAAAAAGCTCGTAAAAATTTACGAATTTTAAATTTATTTCATCGAAAATAAATTATGTATTTGTCGTAATCTTTTAGTTAAATTAATGTTATAAATAAAAATTAACTTATATATATCAATGATTGTTTTCAATGTCACAATATTCAGTTTATTGTCCTAATTAAACACTCGGTGAACTCGTGAATATCTAAATGTATTGAGCAGTAGTTTTATGATCCTATATCTTAATCTATAAGAGACGAAAAAATATCACGACAATTATCGGTAACCACGTTACTCCAAACCTCATTGCTTCGTTCGTATTTACTCTCATATACGCATCAACAACGTGAATTTTCCATCCCATATTTGCGTGGGTAAATGAATTATAATAGACAATATCAGGCCAGCTGGAATTTGGTGTGACTTCCAGTATTCCACCATCACCTTAAACAATTTAATTATCCACTCAATAATTTATCCTCCAACTGATTTCGCTCAATATAAAGCTATTCAGTCATCCCATACCTGGTTCACAATTGTGAAGTAAGGTCCTGTTAAATTTCTTAAATGTTGAGAAAACATCGTCCAATCGCCGATCGCGATTTGAATGTTTACTCAAACAAAGTGGACCAACAGCAGTTGGACGCGGTCGACCTCTTCTCGTATACTCAACACCAGCTAAAACTCTCACATGACTTTGCGCTTCATCGCTTAATCTATCATAACCACCATGCGCTTCATCCGAAATAATTAAAGGATGATATAAATTCGGACTGTGTGGATTATTTCCACCATGAACACGGAAATTGTATGTCAACCCACGTTGAAGATACAATTCTGGAATTAATTTACCATTAATATACCAAGCCAGTCCCATTGACGTTTGTCCTGTTAAACCTTGATATCCTTTTTTCCCACCGGACGGTCCAATTGTCGCTTTAAAAATCCTGATACTATTATCAAATATATCGGATTTCTCCCACGGTTCTATATATTTATTATTCATCTCCGTAAAATCCACACACGTATTCTCGGGTTCATTGCGATTCAATTCAAGTTTAAGATTGGTTTTCGGATAAAAATCATGGAAATTCGGCTCTTTATTTTCATCCAATTTTCCCAACGCCCAAATAACATAAACAGGACGATCAGTTGGATACGTTTTGTCACCAGAGTCAGAAGATATCAATGTGCGTCTGTATGTAATAATATTTATTCCATTTTCTCTAACTGCAGTGTAGAGCTGATTGCTCTCCAATCCACCGACCAATTCATCTTTACATACACCTTTGTATTGTCCAAGAATCTTACCACATGGTGCTTTTGCGGTGACATTGTAATCATTTGCAAAACCACGTACACCATCCATGTACGCCACTGTCGCGTCAGCACCTTCCATTTGACTTTTTTCTTCGGATCCCGACAGACCAAATGCCATGTACTCATCTTCACCAACTTGACCGGACAATTGAATTGTTATCTGTGGCCCAAATATTTCCCAACTAACTTGATATTTTTTGTGCAATTGAATGCAATTTGGAAGTGCTTGTGTTTGTTTTATAACGTTAACTAGCGATGGCGGTACATTCAAACCATCTGGTATGATAACTGATCCGTAATTACTTCTCGTGGCAATATCAAAAACGCTCAACCAATCGATACTAAATACCGTCATTTCACCTGGCAATCGAATTATTACATCATCACCTTTATATTCTTTTAATGGATCCAAATATCCCCATTCATCGGGCACTTTTACGCCATTGCTGGAGGGTTGTGGACCGGGTCCAACCCAAAAATATGTATCGGATCCCAAACCATCGTATTTAAAATTTGGAATACTTATTGTTTTTGCATCAATTATAATTATTGATTCTGACGTAACACCATGCGATCTTTTACTCAATTGTGATATTTTTTGTGGTGCCGGTGGATCAAACTCTTCCGGAATATACACGTCACCAAAGGTATTCTATTGGAAGAAGAAAAGAAGAAAAAAAAATACAAACAACATATAATTTCCGTCATTTTGTGTCCTTGGCATTTTTCTATGAATTATATTGCTTGACAATTTTACCTGACTCGTCAAATCATAAATAGCAAACCACTTTATGTCTGTAATCTTTTTATTATCCGGAAGTGTCAAGGTGATGTCTTTATTGAAATAACGTGCTAAAACATTGGTCCTGTGAACAATAAAATTGTTTATTTAATTGAAACTTAATGAATATTTTGAGATATATCACGAATAAATTGCAGTGAAATAAATAACTTACTTGCCCCACTCGTCTGGCACAATAAAACCCTGTGGACCTGGACGATTGGATCCGCCGGCCCAGAAAAAAGCATCAGCGCCATTTCCATCATAGCTAAATGACGTTAGCAGCAAAGTATACTCATTTACTGCATAAACATCACCAGCTACTTGATGATGATATGCATTCAGTTTTCCCAAATGTTTACCACGATATTCCTCATCAGTCTCCTCTGCATTTACTAAACAATTCAATCCATATTGTTAAAAAGACAAAGTGGTAATTTCAATGCGTGTTTGTGAGTGTAAACGGAAGATAAGACACAAAATTAACATTTTCTATTGTTATCCAGCTATCTAAATCCAATATATACTTACTGTTACTTGACAATGTCACGAGAATAATTGTGAAGAAAATTCCAACTCGTTTCCACAACATATCCATAAACAAATACATATTTTATTTTATCTAATTGATTTGAATATCATTTTCAATAGACGTTAATACACTCGCCCATTATTATATTTTATTTCGCACACGTACAATCTGCAAACACCATAAAATATTAATAACACGATAGTTAAGTGATTCGGTGGATATCACTTGAAAATATTCAATAAAATGATGTCAAACTATGTCAATACTCCTGGCTGATTAAAAATACTGGATATTATTGTACAGCGTCAAAAATGTGAATGTGTGTTGGATAGAAAGCAAATGGAACCAGTGGTTCTTCGAACGGTTAATATAATACAAAGTGAGAATTCCGGTTGAGGTTTAAATGGGAGTCATGTAAGTATATTGTGGTAAGGAGAAAGTCGACGAGAAAAAAATTATGTTGAACGCCTTGATGCGAAATATTTCGAATCGCTCCCAACAATATATCTAAAGAAACATATAAATTTCTTTGGGTTCAATGAAATATCATTATGATCTGATGTACGACATCTAACCTTTTAATTACCTTAATTATTGCTAATGGACAACTATTTTTCTTTATGCCCAATTTTTCTTTCTTGGTGAAAAAAGTTTTCTTCATGTTTGATCTTGAGCATTTCAAGAAGTTTTGATATTTTATTGTGGGAATCCTATTGCAATAGTGGCGACCTCCGATGTTGTTCCGCGAACTAAATAATATATATTTTACAACAGTGAGTTGTGACGTGTCGTTTATTTGATATTTATATAGGTTAGTCCCGTAGTGAATATGGCTGCAAAGGAGAACAATCTGTCTGTGTTATACGCTGAATTAAATAAATTTGGACGTAACAGAGAATATGAAAAAGCTTTAAAAGTGGCAAATCGAAGTAAATATCTAACAATGAATTCGTAAATGAAAAAATACCATTTAGACTTATACACTATGACAATAATTGATTATACTCATTGCAGTACTTTCCAGCAGAATTTCACTTAAATTCGTACTAATAATCGCCGCACTATTTATTAATGTGTGCGTAATAATTTTAGTTTTAGGGATTGCCCAAGATGAAGAAGCTGCAATTCAATGCAAAGTTATTTGCCTCATCCAACTATCAAAGTTCAATGAAGTCATTCAATTTTTAACAAAGTCGCCCCGACTATCCATGTACGTTCCTAAACAACATAACAATACTTTCATTATAAATGAATATAAAAATGTATTGTTGTTGAATTACAGCGATTTGGAATTCGAACGAGCATATTGTCTTTATCGTTTGAACCACGTTCCTGATGCACTGGATGCCATAAACAAAATCCCCAATCCATCATTAAAAATCAGGGAATTGAAAGCACAAATATTGTATCGTCTTGAAAAATATGAAGAATGTTTTTCAGTTTATCGAGATATTATTAAAAATTCTGATGATGAATATGAAGATGCAAGGGAGACGAATTTGGCTGCGGTGTTGGCGCACTTGGCAGGAGAAGGCTCTGTAAGTTATCAATACACGATAAATTGCTAATATGTGGGCATATATTGGTTGCAATAAATCAATCAAGCAATTATTTTACACAGAAAATGGACATCACCCACCAAGAACATACTTATGAACTAACATACAATGCCGCGTGTCGTTTAGTAGAGCAGGGAGCAACAGGCGATCGCGCACTCTTAGCTGAAGCGGAAAAAAAATTAAGAACAGCTGAAAAAATGTGTAAAGAATCACTAGAGGAGGATGGCGCTACCGAAGCTGAACTTGACAATGAGCTAGCCATCATTCGAATTCAATTGGGATATTGTTTACAGCTTCAGGGTCGTGAAAAAGAAGCCCAATCATTGTATATGAACGCATTGAAGGTTAAACCTGATGATAATGCACTTGTAGCAGTTGCCAGCAATAATCTCGTTACATTGAACAAAGATCACAATGTATTTAGCAGTAAGAAGAGAATGAAAAGCGCCACGCTCGATGGGTTGGAGCATAAATTAAAAACAAAACAAAGAAGAAGTATTGCATACAATCAATGCCTTTTGGCTCTCTATACAAATCAAGGTGAATATTGTCAAGAGCTTTGTCGAAAACTTGTGAAAGATTATCCAACCATGTCAGCACAAGCGACATTTATACGTGCTATTCAGTTGAGTAAGGAGGGAAAATTAAAAGAGGCGTCGAAACTTCTTCTCGATAATGCTACGGGTGACAATGAGTTGAGCATGAAATTGGCGGGTGTTCAACTTTTATTAACTCACGGTGAACGTAATGATGCGATAAACATTCTGGAAAATTTCAGTGAAATGTATCGTTCGTTGTCTGGAATTGTGAGTGCACTTGTTACGCTTTATATGGCGGATAATAATCGTGATAAAGCGTCTCAAGTGTTCAAAAATGCCGTTAATTATTACAAGAAAAATCGTGAGAACAGTAGAGACTTGGGGACACTTTGGCGACAAGCTGCTGATTTCCATCTTCGCAGTGGCGAAGTTGAAGTGGCCGTAGCGAGTCTTGAGGCACTTTTGGAAGTTTCGCCGTCGGATACAAAAACTTTGGCGCAATTGGTAATTGCTTATGCAAAAATAACACCGAAAAAAGCTCAAGAATTATCGAAAAAATTGCCACCGCTCGATCATTTGGCGGAGGTTATTGATGTTGACGCTTTGGAAAGTAGTAATTGGGTAATCGGAACAAAAGTAATTAAGAGAAAAGTGGAGTCATCGCCAGGAAAGCTTGGAACTGACACAACACTTCAGAAGAAACCAAAAAAGCGAAAGCGTAAGGGTAAATTACCGAAAAATTATAATCCCGACATGCCACTGGATCCAGAAAGATGGTTGCCAAGACATGAGAGAAGTGGATTTAGAAAAAAGCGAGATCGAAGAAATAGAGATACAGCTATGAAAGGTACCCAAGGCGCGGCGACTGGTGCTAGTGACATGTATGATATTACAAAGATGCCAGCGAATGTTAAACCATCGCCAAATACGCGGCATAGTCCCGCAGTTGAGTCTGTGGGACCCAGACAACAGCAGAGAAAAGTTCAACAGAAGAAAAAGAAAAAAGGTGGAAAACGGTAAAAGCAAACATTTTATACATCAATTTTAATCACATGAAATGCTCATTTCATCCGTCATTTTTTTTTTCTCAATCGAATTTTGTACAATAACTTTGCGTTTAATCGAATGCATTGTGATAGGGTGAGTTAAATGTAGAATGAGTGAAAGAAATATTATGAAATGAAAATAAAATAAATGAGAAAAGAGAAAAGATGCCGTACGTAAAAATATTTATTGATTTTGTTCGTGATTTTCGCTACTACTTGTGTTCCTTATTATTTTAATCTCAACAATTCCATGTGCCGCAATTATTATAAACAATGATTCGCATCTTTCGTACAGTGACTAGGTACTCATAATACACTTTTCAACTTCCCGCTTAGAAAATCGAAGATTTTCACCAAGATTTTCAAAAATAGGGAAGTTATTGTTTTCGGTCTGATTTTTGAAAATCGAATTTTCATCAGATCTTGACGTTGTGAGGTATAAGGAAGCTATCCTGACTATTTTCAGCTGTACGTCCGGCCGTGTGTGTGTGTGTGTGTATGTAAACTATTTTTGTTGTACGATATCTCTGGAATAAAACGGCCTATTAAGATCAAGTTTGCTGCATTCGAAAGGATTTATTGAGACGTTAAATCTGATTAGATTTTGGGGTCAATCGATCGATTGGTTCAAAAGTTATTCAAGAAATAAAACGTGAAAAAAATCGATTTTTTTAGGTTTTTGTCGCGTAACTTTTGAAATTTTCAAGATACCGTTTTGTAACGCCATATCAAAAATGTTACGCTTAAAAAACTGCGTCGACTGCCGTAAATCCGACGAAAATCGATAGTTTCATTTGAAAATAACCGAAAATCCATTTTTTTTCATATCTTCATGGCGTAACTTTAAAATTTTCCAGATACCGTTTTTGAATTTCACATAAAATTTTTGCGTGCAAAAATTTTATATTCCAGAATTTAGATTTTTAAAATTGAAGAATTAAAATACCAACAGGCTCAAAGAGCTATAAAAACTATACTTAAGGTTTAAAAAGCCCAAAAATAGCGGGAAGTTTCAGGGTTGGCCCATAAGGTCAACCGATTAGCAGCTTTGTTTTTATTATTCTCCATTGATAACAGTTGTGTACAAAAATACAGAATATGTATTATTATGCGTGAAGGTAGTGATAATAAACACTCTATGCATTGATAGAAATAATTACATTTAATTTGTAATTGCACATTGATATTATAAAAGAATTATTCAATAATTAATTAATTTGTGAGTTTACATGTTGTCTTCAATGAATTTCTAAACACTTACATATACACATCATCATTTATATTTTTTAATATAAAAAAAATCAACGGTAAAATCGTTGTATATATCAGTTTTAACAGCATAGAATTGTTTTCTCGCATTTGTTCTGTACTTCAGGTGTATTTTTTGTTTGTCTTATTGTCCTCCCGATGTTTCATTACATCATTTTCAATTGATTAGAGTAAAATTTGTTGTAGAGGCAGTTTCTTTAAGTATGAAATAAAAAAAAAACAGATTAAATTATGTCAAATCTTATAACATTGCGTGGCCCGATTATAAAATGTGCCAGCGCTTTTAAACTCTTTTGTTTACGTTCAATAACTTTTTTTTCACTACAAAATGAGAGGAATATTTTCCGATGTCCCCCCAATATGGATTTGAAAATTTGTATTTGCGCGACACCAATATAGCAATCAGGGTCAGCGTTTCACATCGATTAGCTCATTCAACAAGAAATCGCTTCCAACAAATGAATTCAGATGAAGTAAGGCACATTGAATGTACAGATTCTGTCATATCTGAAATCATTTATATCTACATATTCACACGCAGACACACACACGAGCGCAGGAGTATATAATGTATTTGTTTCCAATTATTTTTGCGCAATAATTCCTTCCCATGCATCTTCACGTTGCTTATTGGCTAATCGTCGTCGCTCTAAAGTCAGAAACAAAAAAGACATAACATCAATATTATGATGACGAAAAACAGAAACATCGAAGAGAAAAGTTGATTCGATAAAAATGAATATATAACACTTGCCTTTAGCTTCGCGCAATAGAACTTTCTCGTGTTCTCGTTCCTGTCGTGCAGTCGCTAATTTTACGCCCAAAGCACCAGTGACAAGACGCCGTGCAAGTGCCGCACAAGTTTCAGGTCTACTTCTATATGGTTGCAAGAACTCTGCACTTCTTCGTGCTTTTGTTCGACTTAACGCAGTCGCTTCGCTCAATGGCCTGGTCTTCACAAGTTGATGATCCGAGGCAAGAACTTCAGCGGCTGAACAATAAAACATACAATGTCAAACAATCGTTAATAACAATCAAATCACCAACTAAATATGTTAAGCTGAGAAAAAAAAATATTTATATATGTTTTTACAGAAGAAGTCGATTTTAAACCAATGATCGAAAACAAAAATAAATAAACAACCACATCCGAATGGATGTCGTAGCGTTGCATAATAATAGGCTTGGTAAATAGAAAGTGGTTCGTGGCAACTTGCACCAAAGTCGTACGCTCTACTTACAGCCTTGACCCATGATAATCTATTGAATAACTAATTTTCCTCTTATATAAAATCAGAGTTGATTGATCTCATGCAAAATTAATTATTTTTCACCCATATGAAAATTAAATGTGTACTTACCTACTAGTGGACTGCTAAATACACCAAGGCAATGTGTATCATCCACCCATTTCAACTCAAATCCGCCATTTCTAAATGGACTAAACACTGCAGCCAAATCACTCGTCTTGAAATCCGAGGGGAAATTATATATTTCGATAACATGCGCAAATTCATCGCTCGACACTTCAATAGGTCGATTAAATGCTTTATAAACATTTTTCGGTTGCTCTATCGTTACTTCACCAACGGCCGCTGTTAATTCTTCAATTAATGTTGGATCTAAACATTCGCCATTATCGTCAAACAAACTGTCCCAATCGCACTCGTCACGATTTATTTTTACCGGTGAAGTCGGTGGCAGTGCAGGTTTGCTTTTGGTCCTCGCGACTTTTTTCAGCTTCTTTTCCTGCGATTTAGGCGGCGGTATTGCCGCGCTATCTGCTGCAATGTTTATATGTGATTTATTACTATCGCTATTTGAAATGATTAAGACGTCAGAAACAAAACTGCGCGGGGCATCTTTCTGTTTGTTTGCGATTGCGCCATCTTTCACTCCAATATCTAATATTTCATCAGATTCTTTTGCCACATTATTACATACTTCCAAGTTCGCCAAGGACTCACAAGATTTCTGACACTCTGAATGTCCATTATTTAAACAATCCGCACCATTAACAAACACAGACTCTGATATGTCCTCATGAATTATCGATGAATTATCAATAATTGCCGAACACATTTGATTAACTTCATCAGGCGCCTCTTCCCGATTCTCCATGAGTATCAAAACATTGTTTTTATTCGATGGAACATCCTCACATCGATTCATATCACTTGAATCCACTTTTATAACGTCAATATCATCTAGATATTTGCTTGTTGACGATTCGCAAGCATCAAATGATCTTTGATTGTCATCTGAGGTGACTTTAGAACGGCCATCATTCTTAGATTTAATAGTTGGACTTTCATCGTGTGACGGAAACGATGTTCCCTCGTTGTCAATTCCTCTACGTGCTTTCGGTACGTAAACTGCACGATCTGGTCGTCGTGGCTTCGTTCTAATTAAGTAAACCAATTCAATTATGCATTCATGTTCAATTATTTATATAAATAAATTTGTATTTTTGTGCATTTACTTTATCGATAAATTGGAAGCGGATGTTTCCGTGGCTGTTGCAGATATATTTCTTGGCCGTCTCGCTGCAGGAGGTCTATATATCTCAACGGCAGGCATTGACTTTACTATTATAAATGAAAGCAATGTATTAATACTGCACTGTTGAATAACAACTATTTGATTTTACCCTGTCTTTAACGATAATGATGCAGATCATAAGAATTAATACTAAACCTTGTCTTTGCCGCGAATTTTCTGGAGATGCCGAAGGCGAGCATGATCTCTCGACACCCATATTCGATATCGAGCTCTTAACTCCACTTGATTCACTTGATGGGGCACCATTCAATTTTGAATTTCTGAAATGAATTCATAAGTATTAACTGAATATTAATATCAATAAAATGTTATTAGAAATCGCAGTTATGAACGCTAAACAAATACAAATGAGTAATGCCAATACAATTTGACTAAAATAAATAGATACACAATGATTCGAAAAATTGGACAAAAATTACGAAGCATTATTCGAAGATGACTATTTAAAAATACCTTATCACGTCAGATTTGTAACAGACAACTGTTCGTCTAGCCAATCCCTGGCCAATTGAAAATGTATTGAGTAATTCACAATAAGTGTCTTGGATATATTGATGAATGAGAAATCGTCTGTAATTGTTTGTCGGTGGAAAAATAAGAACCCTGCAAAAGTGAAAAGAACGTTACGTTGTGGTCTGATACGAAAGTAAAACTGAACTGACGACGGGCGTACATGCAGGTGTATTTGCGTTTGTTCGCACGTATGTGTATGTTGTAAATGACGGAGAATATTATTTGGTACAAAAGATGAAGGAGGTGAACGTAACACTACTATACAACGTGGAATCGTGCGCGGGTTTATCGTACCACCCAGTTTTAAGCCCCACCAACAGCAGACGGACAACGGCTAACTTTTACATAACGCACATAAATACTTTCTCTTTCGTTGGCTTCCTGATTCAATACTACACCAAGTTCGATGGCACATCTCCATTTGTCATTAAACATCAACTCAATAAATATTTTCACTCAATGTATAAATTGAATTTGTTACAATCGGTATTGCATAAGCATATAATTTATATATTTATTCATGTGCAACTACTCAACTTATCATAATGCAAATTTATCATAATTTTCATTTTAAATGTAAACAAAGATTATGAAGAACTGTTAAAAGTCAAATATAATTATTTTTCATTGGATTTTATAAGTCAGACTAAAATAAAATATATGATGAAATAATAATAATGGCTGTAGTATTCATGTGAAACAGAGCGATTATATCGAAAGAAAAACAAGTTAGAAAATTGCCTTCGTACAGAGCTCGTCGACTCACGTTAATATGTATAATCTTTATCAGTTATATTTTTTCACCACGACACGCATTTGTTCCGCTAACTCAACGGAATAACGGGGTTTCTCCCACTAACACATAAAACATTGTTCACATGCCAATCTGTTACTGACCGAGAGTTTATTACGACCATATACATGTATATATCTTGATTGCGCAATGAATTTACTTATCAAACACGTGAGAGCCAAACGAAAAAAAAAGAAAAAAAGAAGCAAAATAGACAACACGTTCATACGCATAAACCATTGGATTGTCTATAGTAAATAATTATTTACACGGAACAAAAATATGAATGGAAACAGTGCGTGGCTAATTTAGTTTTCACATTCAAATAACTCAATATAATTCTTAGCGTATCATTGATTTGATTTATGTTTTAGGTCGTAGAAATACACATCGACGTAAAGATGAATAAAGAAAAACATTGTTTTCACAGCGAAAAAAAAACTAGACTTCTAAGAATAGAGTGAAATGAAACCTAACCTTTAATCGTAGTGTCACTTTGTATATATATATCTATGATTCTTGTTCTATTCACTGAAAAAGCAGTATGCATAGCTTTTATCACAATTGCTCACCTTTTACGATTTGCGTCGTTTACAAAAAGGTTCACGTCGTTTTCGACTTCCTCGACAAACAAACTGTCTTGAAGACTCATTTATTGTCTCGAGTAATTGTAACTTAGTATGAGGCCAAATGCCACAGAGAGGTTAAATCCATTGGACCTCGTTAACAATGTTATTTTCGATGCATAACCCATATCACACACTTCAATGCAGCACATAGAGTCGTATGTACATTGACATATACACGCCGACAAAGGGATTGTGGCTTCTGATGTATGGAATTTATGTGCACATATAGTACCAGTACATAGATTCGTCTTACAATTTTATACTGTTTCGCGCAAGCGCAACTTTTGATTATATTCAGTTATATATCTATACAATTTTTCGATTTAATTCACAGATTGTCACAAATGCGTATTTGACTTGTACGAATGTGTATTTAAACGGTCGATACGTTCACATGATATTACTAGCGTGAAACCAAATATGTAATGGCTAGGGACACGAATGCAGGCTTCTATATAAACTTGAAAATATACACAAAATTACAACATAACGTATTCAAACTTTAAACGACGCATTCAAAATGGCTGATGGTAGTGGCGCTGTGTGCATTTTCTCAAGGTCATGCTACCGCCAATCATCAGTATTCTACAATGCCTTACAGAAAATAATAAGAGAATAATATTCAATTATCAATTGTGACACTCATATATATTTAATATTTTATGTAACGTATGTTAGTTGATATTAAAGTAATCCATTGAGTTGTTAGTACTGTACAAAACATATTTATTCAATAATTTATGATGTCACACACGATGTATAACTTACAAGCCTTAACATCTCCATATGTTTCCTATTACGTTTCGAATTCATTTAATTTGTCCATCCAAATCTTTCCCACTATTTGTTTCGTTTGTTTCCCTTTTCCATCACAAATTTATTTACAATGAATCATTTGTTCAACATTCGATAGAGGAAATTTGTTCTCTCAAAGCACAATCTTTGATAATTTACATGGAAATGTCATTGGTCAAATCAACTATTTGAAATTATCAATTAAAATATGATTACTTATATATCGGTTTTTTCTCCTTTATTATTTTTATTTTCTGTTAAACATTTTCCGACCATTGACAATTCTAAGTGAAACGTTAAAAAGTCATAATTACAACATGTACAGTGTGCATAAACATACAAAGTTTAAAAAGACAGCACACAAGTATGACTCAATTCTGGTAAATAATTAAGAAGCCGCAGTATCTACTCATAGATTCTTTGTAACAAAAAAAGTTTATACAGAAAGAAAAAGAGATACAGGACGAGAAAAAGTAAGACGTTCATGTATCAATTTCATTGACATGTTCATATTCAATTGAAATTTGTTCTCTTCTGTTTTCAATGGTTTTTACAGCAAATATAGAAAAGTTAATTTCTATTTAGTAAACAAAATAAAAATAGTATTATGATGCATGAAACTTTTAGTATTCGCATAAAATAACATGAAATCTTCGTTATTTCACATAATTTAAACATACCCCAAAAAATAATAATAAATATCTTATACAGATTAACTGCGAACTCAAATAAATCAATTCTCTACGCCACCAGCCACATTTTAATATTAAATAAATACAATTCAAAATCATAAATAAAAATAAAAATAAGAAAAAAGTATTCTGTACGTCGAGAATTTAAATAATATTGAAAGATTATTCAATTCAAGTGTGGCTTCATTGCTTTGGTGCTTGGCTAAACATTTTCAATTAACTCAGAAATAAAATTGAATAATTGATAATCGGTGACCCAAATATATAATTACTGAGAAGTACAATAAACCAAAGATTATTGAGAGATTTTTATTTACTTATGCGTTATTGAAGAATTAAATATCTATTCGCGGTCGATATTGTAATCTCAATGGTGGGTCTCGGAACCTCCATCTTGTTACATAGACAAATTTCAATGTGTGATCCTTACCTAAGAGTTCATCGTTGCATAAAATATCAATCTAAAAAAGAAAATGCAATATTTTCACAATCGATTAACTAACTACAAAAAGAAACTCATCATGTTTTCATTTGTATTATGTATTGTTATCAATGCAATGAAAACTTACATCTCGATATTTTTCCATTCCAGTGAGAACTTTTTTGGCGATAAATTTCTTTAAATGTGTTATTGTAGCTTGCGCCGAACATCTGATATATCGGCGTTTCAGGGTTTTCAAACTTGTATTTATGCATTCCAAACATACATTCACTTGTTCATCAGCCCGGTGATAATCAGACTCCGCATGTGCATCAGCAGAAGTTTTGTCTTCCTCTACATCGCCCGCATTTGGTAAAACATCCTTAGGACATGGTAAACCTCTCGCTCTATAAAATTCACGTTCTCGTTTGATTTCATCTAAAATAAATGGCAATATCAATTCGTATAATTTCCACCAAATATCCAATTTATTACATTATTGGAATGTAGATAAACAAAAAATGTAATTCTCACTTTCTTGTAAGTCGGGAACGAGTTTGTAAACAATATCCTGCATTGTCCTGTCAAAGCTGATATATTGTAAGGGATGTGATTGATGTATAACTATTTGGCATGTTGGGCATGTATGTTTTTCTTCTAAATGTTTGACTAAACAGCTTTTGCAGAAGGTGTGTAGGCACTCTGTGACTGTGGTCGCATCTATCAGATAGCCCCTACATATTTTGCAGGTTATGTGGCTATTTAAAGTCTTAAGTTTGATTCTTCTTTCCATGGCGCCTGTGAGCACCATTTAATTGCCGGTGAAATATTACCTGAAAAGAGGAAAAAAGTTATCAATCAATCATATATTCAACTCAGTTGATTCATTTGAACCATAATCATGTTGACCGTACCATTCCTAACCTCAAAACCTATGAAATTATACTTTAAATGTAAGGATAATACTTGGTGAAAAAATGTTTTTCCTCGAAATTAAATAGACGTACAAGTTTACGGCTCTAAATCTAAATTGTCAATTATTGCTTTATAAAAAGTGGGTTATCGAATTCTAACCTTAAATTTTTTAAGCGACTTCCGTCTTAGTGTGTAGTAATTTCAGCACTGTTGATAAAGTAAGTTCGAATATTCTGTTGGTTGTCTCATTATTTTTCAATTTCACTCTTAATATACACAATGTTTGAAAAACCACTGAACGACTTATAATTTGATCAAAAACAATTGATGATAAATGTGGCTGATGACAACAAAACGGATCGACTTAAGTAGCGCCATCATGTGACGCAAATATAAAGAAGGAGAATGCCACGCGGTTTATCGGAGGGAGATGTGCGTATGATAAGACAAAAGGTTCGAGAAATAATCACATGAGTGTACTAGAAAAATATTTTTGTTTTATTGCAAGAGATAAAACTATGCAAAAGATATTAAGGAAACTATAATAGTTATTGTTGGAATACAGATTGAATTTATTGCATGTAAAAAATTCATATTATTACACAAAACATGAATATATATTTATTGCTCCTCATATTGACGATTAAAACATATTCATACAAGTTTGTTTTTATTTATTTATTTATTTCAAGTAGGTATATATATATATATATATATATATATATATATATATATATATAATTATAGGTACTGATGTATTAGTTACGTCTGTGAGTCCTTAATTAATATATGTAATGTTTAACTTGTTTTGTTTTCCCTTAAATAATACAACCAAGTATGTAGTTTTATGTACAATGTTCCTCCTGTCATGATCCTACATATTTTTAGTTTATCTTGAATTCTATATATATATATGTATAAGGTTATGAAATTCTGCATTTTTACAAGGACATTCATTTAATGATAAAGAGCAAATGTCTCGCGACATATAAATAGAAAGTTACCTAGTAAAATTGTCAATAAAAATTTTCAATAGATAATTTACACGTAATATAAATTATTTCACATTGTATTCCATTACCATTCAATAAGGTTTATATTTTACATTTTTTATGTTGTATCAAATGGAACTGATATGTCGTGAATTAAGAGCTGTATAAAAAAAAATAGTAATACAATTAAATCTATGCACATATTGAAAAACAGTACATTATGCAATTACACAAAGTATTTTACAAGGAGAAAATAGAACGATATATAAATTGACTAGTTACAAACACAACATTATGCCCATATACGACATCGTAGGAAATATTTATATGTATACATTTAAAAAACAAAAATATTGACGCCGATCATGATTTTTTTTTTTTTTTTGAAAAATATTCCTCTGATAAATAGCGACAATTACATAGTGAGATAATATATTGACTGTTACTGCTACTATAAACAATTATACACCATATTTTCCATTTCAGTACAATAATAGATAAAGGCACTTACAATGGCACAATAATTTTTTCTCACTTTCCTAATTGTCACATCGGTTCAATGATAATTATTTTTCTATTATTCATTCCACTATTTTTTCTTTACGTCGTACCTATGTCCTATTAAATATATGCTACTGTCAATACTGATTCAAAACATTTGGCGTGTTCGTTATTGTGTGTCAGTTTGATAACCAATGTTTTTCATTTCTCTACTTCAAACCAAAATATAAACATAAATTACGCATTTTATTTACATGTACGGACACACAGATAATTTAAAGAAAAATTCGCCTTCACCGATACGTTTCCGTAAACAATTCCGTTACGAGTTCTATTTCATGTGTTACAACAGGTACGGAAATTTTTCCTCGCCTTCGTCATCATCGTCATCATCGTCGTCATCGTCATCCGCCTCACTGGATTCTTGGCTCGATGGCGGTGTATCCAATTGCGGTAGCCCAAGGTCCAGATATTCCTAGAAAAAAGAAACCCATATAAATTTATAAATTTATTTCCGTGTCAACATCATTTGTATATCCATAATATTAACAATTCATTCATAGGTGCTTTAATAGACTTCCAATAATGTACGAATAATTGCTTACCTCATTTGCCGTTATCGTTAATATCCTATCGAGATCCTCAACTAATTCCCCAAACATTGGCCGCTCATTAGGTTGATAGCTCCAACAGTCTCGCATCAGCATATATCTGAATGAAATAAATGATATGTCATTATAAATTAAAGAGAAACTCTGTCGGCGAAATAAAAATGAAAATTATTAGACATTATTTGACAATCACTTACATTTCGATTGAGCAACACGGTGGCTTCTCCATTCTATGTCCAGTTCTCAATAGCTGAAATAATTTTTCTACCGATGGTACTGAAGGATAAGGCGTCCCACCGAGTGTCATTATTTCCCACAACAGAATTCCGTACGACCATCTAAAATTTTTCATCAATCAATAAACATTCTTAGCATTCTCAACTATTTTTTTCAGTTATTTTCTTGTTTGAACATTGTGCGATACTTACACGTCGGACTGAGTGGTATAAACTCGATGAAATAGTGCTTCAGGTGCCATCCATTTAACTGGCAATCGACCATCTGTTGTTTTTCTATAGTAATCATGACAGTGAATATCTCGCGCAAGTCCAAAATCAGCAATTTTAAGAACATATTCATCATTAACTAGAACATTTCTTGCTGCTAAATCCCGATGAATGCATCGTCGACTTGCTAAATATTCCATTCCACGCGCAACTTGGTATGCAAATGAAACCAAATCCTTTTGAGTTAATGTTTTTTTTTCTTTGGATTCTTGACCAATTGCCGGTTCATAACCGGACGATGGTCGATGATCTCGGAGAAAATCACGGAGATTTCCGTGCGGTGCAAATTCAACAACTACATAAAGTGGTCCGCCTTGAGTGCAGGCACCAAGAAGGTTAATAATATTCACGTGTTTGCCAATCATCTTCATCATTTCCATTTCAGATACTAGATCCATCATTTCTGCGTCTGTATGTCCTTCTTTAAGCATTTTTACTGCGACTACATGTGGTATTCCCGGTTTACCCGTGTTTGTTTGTGCTCGCACCACTTTACCAAATGCACCTTCACCCAAAGTATTGCCAAGAGCCAAGTTTTCACGCGCAAGCTCCCACGCGCTGTCTAAAGGTAATTCATACTCAGAGATACTGCCACCATTACTGTCCTCCGTTGTCACAGTGGATTTTTGTTTTTCAATCTTTACCACAGGCATTAATAACGGCTCTTGTACATTTTGTGCATTTACTAAATTTTGTTTTTCAACAATTACTTTTTTCGTCCATTGAGTGACAACTGCTGCGCGCGCTGTTTCAATTGCCAACAGTTTCTTCATTTTTTCACGTTTCAAACGTTGGAAAATATAAATGACTACGACAACACCAACTGCGAAAAAGACGAAGAGAACGGCAGCCAATACATTAACAAGAAGAATTTGAGGTCGAGCAGTTATCGGAATTCGCGGTGGTTCAATGCCTAAAATACAATCATAAATATAGTTGGCAAATGAATTCATCAATATTAAAATAAAATAATGATTCATTTATTCAATACTTACTCTCAACTACGGAAAGGTATGCGCTGCTAAAAGTCTCACCGAGAGTATTTTGCGCGATGCAAGTATACCATCCTTCATCTTTTTCTGTCACATTATAAAGCGTAAGAACTTCAGGATTTTCCGTAGCGCCCGCCTGAATAGCAATGGTAAAACAAATATTTATACAATTTATAATGTGGAATAATTGAATGAATCCAATTGCTACCACATCGACTACATACGAGCACATACATGCATTGAGTAATTTATTACATTGTTGAGAACACTTGCACAGAATTATTGGAGGTTGACGAAAAAAAAGTTGAAGAGCAGTAACAAAAATAATACGACAACATGCGAAATTAATAGAGATGAACAAACAGATTCCCACCTCGACCTCCACCTTAAAGTTTCGGATTGTATCGTTGTTGACAGTATCAAGAGATTTGTGACGACCGCGAGCCCATTCAAGATGACGATGCGCTGCCGACAGTACCTCGCAGATCATACTAGCGTTGTCTCCAATTAATACTGTTGTATTGGTTGGTGCCCGTGTGAGGATTGGCCGATGCGCGACAGATTCTAAATAAGAGAAAAAAAAAAGAGAAACCCAACACCACCGATATTACCGATAATCGTCAGAAAAATAAATAAAACAGAACTGAGGAAACCGCTCAGGTTTCAAATATTATTCATTAAATAATTCATATTTAATAAATATACATGAACTCTGAATAGTTTACCAATCACCACACATAAAATAGTAAGTCAAGAAGAGAATGAAATTGCATTAATATACATATAATAAATATAAATGGACACTGTATGAGTGGTGTGTTATTGTATACAAGTATGTGTGTAAGTTTGTTTGCGGACGTGACCGTGTTCATGAAAAATACATAAAATTAGCACATTAAATAAGTTTTGTTGTGAGATTACACATAAAAGAGGGATCCCATCCACCATATTTATATATAATTAAGCACACATAATCGACATCGTTGTCGAGGCTGAAAAATATTCTCTGTTTATTTTTTTATTTGTAAGTTGAGGACCCAGAACACCATCACCAACGTGGCCATTGTCTCGGCGATGCAGTACCTGAAGCAATGTGCCTTTTGGTGAATCCTTTTGTTCGTCTGGACACTCAGCAACTTTCACCCATTGAATATATGGCTCCAAATCAGACACAATTGGACATCTGAATGTGACGGTTGTATTGAGCAGGGCGGTTGTATTCTTCGGGAAGCCCTCATTGATATATGGTTTGTGCGGGAAACGCTCTGAACGATTTCATTTTTTACTACACTTATTATTGACTATTATATTTATTTGTTTCTTGCCGCGCATGTGATAATATTCTCTAATTATTTCACGCATTCATATTAATTATTATTACTATGAAAGTTTGTTATTTCGAATTAGATTATTATAATTCTCCTTACCTATTACATCCACTTTGAAGGTATGATTGATGCATCCAAGAATATTGCAGACAATGCATGTGTAGTTGCCACCGTCAGATACCACTAAATCTTCCACTCGAAGTGTCCACTTGGTCATGCTGATTGGACCAACCGCACGTTTCGGCTCTTCATTATTTTTTAACCATGTGATATTGAGTTTTGGATTGCCAACACTTGGACAACGCAATCGTAACATGTTGCCAGCTGGTTTGACAATTGAACTGTGTAATTCATCAGTTTTATTAAACATCGGTGGTGACAGTGATGATGTTTGATTGTGGTCGTTAATATTATCGTTATCGGCTTTGTCATTATCGAGGTCAGTGTCCAAATGGAGCGAGCGGGTCTCCGGAAGATCTAAACAATTATAAAAACATGATATTTAATAATTACGTATTAGCGAAATTCACGATGAAATGAGTGAAATTCATTTTGTTATCAATCGAATTTTCTTGATTATTACTTCGAGTATCAATTTCGAGTTCGTTTGTTTCCTCCTCAGGTCTAACAGCCCCCATAACACTTCCCAATTCACTGCTTTCACTTTGATATCCATCATTTTGCAGACCTTCAACCATCACAGTGATATTGCGCCATTCAATAGATTCCAATGTCTCTAAAGAACACGCATAATTACCATTGTCACTTGTCTCAACGTATTTGAACTTGAGTGATTGTTTCAACACGCGTATTCTCGATGACTTTGGCTTCATTAAACTTTCATTTTTATACCATTTGACATCGGCGTCATTGTCTGTTCGACATCGTAAAGTCAATTTTTCGCCTTCCAAAACGCTCACGTCTGAATTAGATGCATCTGTAACATAAACAACACAATAAATAATATTAATCCTTCTAATTCGTGGAATATTTATGCAATATTATCACACTTTATCATTCAATATATATGCATATAAAATATTTATATACGTTATATATATTCTTTCTTTTTTTGTATATTCAAACAGTTTCATGTTGATTATATTCCAATGAATCGTTTGCGTATTCCGCGAAGTCTTACGAAAATTCTACATCGTGACACACAACAGAGTGCGTTCACTCTGTGTTGCTTTTTCAGTCACGGCGCCACAGGGGAGAAGCTTTAGTCTACCAATGGCCCACACATTCCTCATAAAAATTACAATATATAGGTAAAATAAAAAATTGCACATTCGTATAACTATCAGGCATAGTATTGTCATATTATTTATCTCTATTCTATATAACCGCATTATCAAATTATACATTCACACTTATTTTAGTAGATTTAGTAGAACAATTTTTTAATATACCAAATCATGTATGGAGGAGTGAAGGTATATCAAATCACATCAAACATACATCAAATCGCTCGCTTCTTTTTTTAATTTTCTCTCTCTCTCTCTCTCTCTCCCTTTCGCTCTCCCTCTATTCTGTTTGATGAGCAACAATTTTCTAATCTTGTCCACTCTCTTTTCCCCTCACTGCGTATAAATATATATAATTCACTCGACCGACATACATTGAGAGGAGATATATATTTGATGAACACAAGTGTATAGAGCTCTATAATGTTTGAGAGAGGAAATAATCCTTGAGTCTCAAGAACGTAACATCGTGATTTCCTGTGCGTGCTTCCACACCTTTACATGGAAATATATATCACGAACATATATACATATACATGTTGGATGCTCGAAGATTTACTTGAAAATCTTCTCTCTCATTCATGATCCCTAGCAGACATTGGAGATTGGTGTGTTGGACTGTTTGGAAAGTAGCCAGAGTGATGTGAATCGTGCGACACTGTCTCCACTATTCTCCCTTCGTGTCCCTTTCATCGTATCACTTATATATCCAACTGTTGCACCACACCATCCACCATCTTTTTCATCCTCATTCTCCCTATTCATATTACCTAGAAAACACGCGACTAATTATAACTCATCTGCTTCATCTCTTGTGTAAACCAATTTCTTCACATTTCCATTCTCCCTATCTCCCTCCCATTCTCTCATTTTCTACCTCTCTTCTGTTTACCCTCTCCTCACTCTCAATCGTTTATGTTTAACTCGCGCATTTACCTTCTCCCCCAACTTACTTCATTCGCATTCTTAACTCTCAACATTATCAATGAATCGCTTTATTTCTATGCTCTTCCTCCTTTTTACTGTACTATTTTGTCTATTTCATGTGGACTTTTGTTTAAACATCCTGAATATATTGCTTTGTGTTGGAGAAAGAATGATGAATGCAAACACAGTGAGTTTCATTGTAATGATTGTTGAAATTGATTTGAGTTTATTTGATTGCCAGCTATTACACATACACTTTTCCCATCTTCACACTTGTTTCTCTATAGTATTTCTGTTTCTCTCTTTGAATCACTTATATGTCGCTGAAGTGATGTTCTCAGCACGTCTGGATCACACATGATCCAGGATTCACTTCTTCTTCCTCCGCGCTCATCATTCTTCATTTTTTTTTTTTTGCTCCTACTTTTTGTTCATTTCTAAACCACTTCGCACTTAATATAAATCACTTTTACGTTTACGCAGTATATAAAAGTTGTAGCAAAGGTCCGTACACGATTATTCCTATTTTTTTCTTTTCATAATGTAGCATTTTTTTATTTATATGTATAAATGTGATGATGCAGGTCAAAAATTTTTTGTTCAATGTCATTAGATATCATTGAATAATTTTTATTTAAATAGAGACGGAGCAAAAAATTATAGTGGTGATTTGACGATGACGTCATGGGCCATCTGGACGTAGACAGGAATAGAAAGAACGGTTTTCGGTGAGTCTGCCATTTTCTCGCTCTTTCTTATACACTTTTGGTTGGAGATCACTAGCAAAAACTGGTGGTTTAATTTGATACAGTTCGGCATTCAATTACGTCATATTGAAGGTGATGCTGGGTATTAAAAAATAAAGGAACAAAGAAAACCGCCAAGAGAATCGTGGAGGTCTTGAAAAAAAAATTACAGTGGCAGTATAGCTTTTGGTGCTGTTTAAAATGACGACAGCAATGGCACATAGCTTATTGTTTGTTTCTTCAAGTCAAACATTTTTTTTTCCCTACAGCATACCAAGCTTATTCTTCATGAATTTTCGGGGCTTCCTCGAACCTCACCCTAGTTCCATTAAGCGACAATAATTCTCGCTATATCACGACAAAATAACAAATTTAAACCATTCTATAAATATATTTGATGAAGATTGTTGTATTCATGCATGGGAAATGAAATATATTTAACTCAATATTCAATAAATAAACATCTGCTATTTTTCTTCTTACAATTTTATTTATTGTACGTTTGTTTTTTTTTTTTTTTTTTTTCTTTCTTCATTGCAGGTGCGAAAGATATTAACCTTCACTATCGCAGGTTCACTTCAACATCCAAAAGTGTACCTATATAGGTAGGCGAATGTCGTTATAAACGTTAGCGCGCGTAACTTCTATATATAAATTCAAGCTTACTCGTTGGGGCACGCGCCAGTCGTAAATTAATTCCTGCCGTTTCTCTTTCGTTTTTTTTTTCTTCTGCTTTCCCCTTTTACGTTTTCGTTCAACGTTTGTTATAACACTGCGAGAAAATTGTGCGCGCAATATCGAAACCCTTGACACCAAATATATATATATACACAAGTGAAGCCGCATTGCGTATTGTGTAAATGTATCGAGGAATACTTTGACATTAACAAAACAGCCGTTGTCACTCCAATTAATTGACATGAAACAATTTTGTAATACAAAAATAGAACAAGACTGATAAGAACCTTCAGATTATAAATGAAATATCGCAGACGCTTCCATAATATATATTTATATACCCAAACATTTCCAACATTAATTGATAATTAGAAAAGGGCATAAACTTGAAACTGTAAATGCAGATGTCACATATTAATATACATCCCAGCCATTTGGATCAATTATTTTCTCCAATTTACTTTTATATTCTTTCTCTAACATGATTTACAATGCGTTATGAACTCGCGCGGATACAAATCGCATCCCACCATTTCTTTTATTACACAATTGACAATATTAACAACTATTATCCCGTTGAATACATTTAATAGTTAAAGGATTGTTGCAGTGTTTCTCATTCGTCAATTTTCATACTGATGTGTATGCATACAATGAATATATGTAAAAATTCCTATATGATGATGGGCTCAGCAAGTATTGTTATTACTTCTCTCTGTCACTTCAACTCTATCATGGTCGTTGAGAATTTACGCTTGGAAAATATATATGTTTGCTAATAATAAAGGACAGTAAAGTCCTACTATATATACACACACACACACGATATATCGTTGGCTTGGATCCAATGGTGGAAGAGAGGCATTCAATGACCGACCAATTGGACAATTGAGCCCAATCATAATAATACTGTATATGTACATACATGGAGATATATTGAGGAAGAGAGAAATCCAGAGGAAAAAAAAAAAAAAAATAAATACTCCCATGTTTTGTTTTATAGTATAAGTAAAAGAATATTTGTCGTTTTATTTTTGCTTAAAATATTTATTGCTTTCATTGGAAGTGTGTAAAGTTGTCATGTTTCCCCTGTTTTTTTTCTTCCTTTTAGGAGTGAAAAGGGACACGAGAAAGTGGACACATGTGTTTAGTCACAGGCACAGGTTTTGTCTCGGCCGAATTTCCTCAAAGTTTTTGAGCGCCATATATACATATACAAAATATAGTGTGGTGATGGGATGCTGATCACGTGGATGGATCTGTGGACCAGATGTCGCAGTAAAAGTTTAGTTCTAACCGTCTAAATTGTCATTGTCGGAGACAATAAAATATTATAAAATTGTGGAGGAGACAGGGCCAAGATAGATTGAGACGAAAATGGGAGAATAAACGAATAAAAGGTACTAAGAAGACAAGAGTAACATAACCTGCATTTTATTACCCTCGATTATGCTAATGCAAAGGGACAATTTATTCAGGACACGGTCAAACATGAATTTCTAATCGACACATACAATGTTTCTCTCTGACTGTGGGCTCTATATTAATTTTCATTTGATAGCTGTATATAAAATCAAAATTGCTAATAGTGAGATTCAATTTAGGTGAGGGTTTTACAAGCCAACTCGATTAAATTCACTTACGCATCGCATTGAATTAAATTGGATTAAAATAGCGAACGATGTCCACGCTATTTATATATCTGCATTGGAAATTTTTTTCTCTTCGATCAACGAATCAGGACGCGTACGCATATATATATAACTATATACGAAACAGGAGTGTTCGTTTGGATTATATACCGTTGCTCTCTCACTCACTTGGGACGAATACTTCCAAGAATTATGTATAAGTCTACGACACTAAAGAATGCCGGTCACATAAGAACAGACAGCAAAAGACAACGGTTGAATATATTTTACGCTGCATAAACTATCTACTGATTGATGACCGTGGACTGCAATTTATGCTTCGGTCAATCGAACCCCACCGATTAATCTTTATAATAATACGCTCGTACAAATTAAAGTCTGGTTAATAATCAATGTGTTGACATAAAGTTGTCGTCAAAATTCATTTTCTATTGTGTTTAGTATTTATAATTTAGACGTCTTCAATCTTTTCTCTCTCAATTGATTAATCTTTATGCCCTTCCAGGAAAAATCAATCACTCGCCAGAACGTGTTTTAATTCTGCATCACTAGTAAGATCTATTGGAGGTTAAGTCAACTGCCTGCAGTATATTGAGATCTTTAAATGACATGTGTGACTATCGGAAAAGAGATCATATATGAGAGGAAAAATATTTTGTGACTTGTTCAACAGTCATCTGAATATGTATAAATATACACGTCGTAAAATGAATAATTAATTTATAAAAAGTGAAGAAACTTTCAAAATTCCATGACTCGTATGACGAATTTGTTTTACATGTTAAACAATTAATTTACATAAAAATTTTTATCATTTAACAATACATATATGAAGAGATGATAGAGACTTACAGAGTTGAATGTGTCGTGCATGGACTATTCCAAGTCCAAGCAAGATTGCAATTATCAATAGCCCACGATTATTCGCCGCCATTCCGTCTGGATCCCGCAATCTTTCTCTTTTGCTCCACTCGTCTACCTCAGTTCAGCACGAATGCAACATGAGTAATAAACACTCTGCAACAAATAAATAAAAGAAATAAATTTAAATATGAATAGTAGGCGGGGATGATAATTATCTCAGTATTGATTCAAACACTTCTCAATTTCACTTTTGCTATATCTATTTTTCTTTTTGACATTCTCATTTCTTATCAAATTTTTCTTCTTCCCGTTTTTTCAATTTTTTGTCATTCTACATTTTTTTTTCTCGCTCAATGCATGATGAAATTTTGGCGAATTGCCAATACTGAATATGCACTCGTGGAGCAAAAGCAACGTTGGAATACTTTTGGTTTGAAATATGCAAATGTGAATGTAGGTATATATATATATATATATATATATATATATATATATATAT
>CAJUYH010003774.1:0-30501 GCA_910591685.1 Galerucella tenella | reverse complement strand
TTTTGCTGTTCAGATACAAAACTCATTAATTCGACATTGAATTTGTTACAAAAATTGTTTTATTTTATCATCAGTGTTACTAATGACAAATTATTTTATCACCGGGTTGAAACAAGTTAATCTATAGTTTTACATAATAATATGCATATCTACATTAAGAAAAAAACATAATAGTTATTTATGATATGAGTGTTAAAAGTGAGGTTTTATTTTGTGAGTGAAAACGTTTGTGAAATGAGCGGAGCGAATTGAACAATTTCACGAACAAAATAAAATCACTTTTAACACAAATACCATACAATGTTTTTTGTACAACTTCCCTATTTTGATAATGAAACGAGCGAATTTGCAATGACAATAAATTTAAAATGCATTTTAGTATTCAAATAATCAAAAGATTGTTGTGAATGGCAGACGTTGCCAACGTTATGATTACTAACAAATGAGAAAAGACGCTGTCATTTGAATTTCATTCCTGTCCAGTTTTCGTCACAGGGCATTAATGTTAGTAATTGTTCTAGTTTTACGATTAATATTAATGTTCATAAGTAATGATTGTTAAATATTGATAATAAAAATTTGCATTTGCTGAATTTTTCTCATCTGATTTCATCATAAGAAAATGGAGTGCTAAAAATATTTTTAACACTAGTGTTAAAAGTATTTTTAACACGCTGCTATGTAAACAATCGTTTTTAACATTGTTTGCTATCATTAAAAGTGTCACTTTTAATGACAGTTGTACAAAATAGTTATTTATGATATGAGTGTTAAAAGTGAGGTTTTATTTTGTGAGTGAAAACGTTTGTGAAATGAGCGGAGCGAATTGAACAATTTCACGAACAAAATAAAATCACTTTTAACACAAATACCATACAATGTTTTTTGTACAACTTCCCTATTTTGATAATGAAACGAGCGAATTTGCAATGACAATAAATTCAAAATGCATTTTAGTATTCAAATAATCAAAAGATTGTTGTGAATGGCAGACGTTGCCAACGTTATGATTACTAACAAATGAGAAAAGACGCTGTCATTTGAATTTCATTCCTGTCCAGTGCTAAAAATATTTTTAACACTAGTGTTAAAAGTATTTTTAACACGCTGCTATGTAAACAATCGTTTTTAACATTGTTTGCTATCATTAAAAGTGTCACTTTTAATGACAGTTGTACAAAAACATCTTTATTGTAGAAAAACATTCAGATTATCAATTTTTTTTAATAAACCCATTCAATTGAGGTAATTTTCAAATAAAAGCTTTTTGTTATTTATATCAGTATGCGAGTATTGGTTGAAAAAAAATTGTCTCTTGAACAGGTTATATTATTTCCTAGCTTATTCGACCTTAATATCTTCTGTAAGTTCCTTGTGGCATTATTTATTATTTTTTCTCTTATTTTTTGGGAATCAAACCACAATAATGTTCTTTATTTTTTTATTTCGACGTTTCGGTAGCGTTTCAGCTACCTTTGTCAAGATTAACTAATAATAAAATAATTTTTGGTCCCTATCTGACACAACGAAAAAATATGACAACTAAACAATCAATAATATTTTGAAGTTTAAGACTACAAAACTTTGTTGTCGAATTTTATTAAGGTCCATTCATAGTAGATCACATCTCTGGAAAAATGTGGAATGAAATATTTTATTTTATGACATTCCAAAGATATGATAGTCTACTAGAAATGGAATCCAGTGAAGTGCACGTTCCAGGAACGGTTTTTATTGGGATAGCGCTTTTTTTCGCTTATTTTGGAAATGTTAATAAAACGCGTTTGTTGCTACTTTTTTTTGTATGATTATTTTTGTTTTCAAAATATGTATGACTCAGTTTGGTGATTTTGTGTATTTAAGTGTGTATCGATAAACAACTATTCCAATGATAAATCATAAGAAAACCTGGATAAAAACTTATTGTGGTGGAAGCTTGTGGTGGTAGTAATAAAACACTTGATTAGTGAAAAGAAAGAGATTTACTTCTAATAAATTACAAATTATATGATCATCAAATTAACATATATATGACACATTGCGTCATTACATCAAATCGCCAACTAACTAGAATATATTATCGATACATAGTACAAATACAATATATAGTATAAATACAATTTTGAGTGATACTACTACACTTATGATTATTAGAAATTTCTTTTTCTAACATTGGTAACCAAATTTGACTACATTCGGCAGAAATACTAGCTACACATTTATCTGCATTTAGTTGTATTAAAGCACTCTCTTTGATTTTTCGTCTTTTATTATTGGGCTCTTTCAATATTATTTTTGTCGAATCCCATTGAATTTTATGCCCCTCTTCCCAAGCATGTTTACAAATACCTGACTTAAAGAACTCCCTATCTTTGATATATTTTTCATGTTCACTTATTCGGACTTTCAATGGTCTAGATGTTTCACCTAGATAGAATTTATCCGGCGGCCTCGAATTGCGGACCGATTACCTGATTTTAATAATTCCGTACTCGAACTGCGGACCAAACCAAGAAGACCCCTCTTTTAAAAACCATGAATTGCGGACTAAGCCTTCCTCACAAATACGTACATCAAATTGCTATACACTCAAATCTATTACGGAAAATGAGGATGCAGCCTTCCTCACAAATACGTACATTAAACTACTACATACTCAAACCTATTACGTAAAACGAGGATGCAGCCTTCCTCACAAATACGTACATCAAACTACTACACACTCAAATCTATCATAGAAAACAAGGATGCAGCCCTTCTCTTTCGACTTGGTCCGCAATTCATGGGTCATTAAAAACACATGACAAATTTTGAAAATCATTTATGGTTTTTGGTCCGCAGTTCATGTACGCCCAATTTATCGCATTCACAAGATATCTGATATATGCAATTTTTTGAAGATTGTTCTTCATTTTTTGGTTTTGTTTTTGTTACTATAGATCTCAACGTATTGTTAGATTTAAAGCTACTTCGAATATTGTATTGATTACCAATTTTCTTAATTCTTTCTGATACACCCTTAACATACGGTATTGTCAAGTTTTTAAAAATTATGTTAGCTGAATCATCAATATTATTGTTATTATTATGGGGTATTAACAATGAGCCCTTCTCTATATTCTTAATTTCTTTATTTACAAATTCTACCGGGTAATTATTGGCATATAAAACATTTTTAGTAGAGTTTTCTCCTTTGTGAATTGATTATCATTAGAACAAATGATTCTGGCCCTATCGTATAAAGATTTTACTTCCCCTTTTTTAACGCTTATAGCATGATTTGATTCAAAATTCAAATACCTATTAGTGTGTGTTGGCTTACGATAAACACTTGTTTCATACCCTGTAGGTGTTATTGATAAGAATATCTAAAAATGGCAAAAAATTGTTATTTTCAATTTCAAATTTTATAGATTTTTTTCCTTCATTTATATACGTTAATAAATCATTCAGAGATACTAAGTCATAAGGCCATATTGCAAAAATGTCGTCTACATATCTCCACCAGACAATTGGTTTTAATTTTTGATTATTTACTATTTTGGCTTTAAAATGTTCTATGTGAATATTCGATAGAATTGGTGAGAGGCAAGAGCCCATGGCAAGACCAAAATTCTGTTCATAAAAATCATTATTGAACTGAAAATATGTTTTTGTTATACATAACTTCGATAATTCTATTATTGCTGCTACGCTCAATTTGGTCCTTTCTGTAAGGGTCTGATCTATTTCTAATTTCGATTTGACAATTTCTATTGTTTTATGTACCGGTACATTTGTGAAGAGACTAACTACATCAGAACTGACCAAATAATGGCTTTTGTTGAACTTTAAATCGGATAGTTTTTCTAAAAAATGATTGCTATTTTTGATGTATGAATCTGTTGTCATATTTTTTTCGTTGTGTCAGATAGAGACCAAAAATTATTTCATTATTAGTTAATCTTGACAAAGGTAGCTGGAACGCTACCGAAACGTCGAAATAAAAAAAATAAAAAACATTATTGTGGTTTGATTCACAAAAAATAAGAGAAAAAATTATTCGATCTTAGTCTTGTTTGAATACATTTCAAATTTTTTCTGTTAGAGTAGATATGTATGAAAATTTCAACCGGTTAATGTTTTTTTAATAACTTAGATGCTGAGTTGTGAAATTCATGTGATATCTTTACTGGAATGTCAAGCTATTATGATGATATTTGTCCCACATTCACACTTATTATTTGGAATTGTGATTATACAATCATAAATGAATTCGTGGAATAAATAGACGTTGAATTCTGAACTACAATAATTAATCGCTGTTTAAAATCTCTCCCGCACTAATAACTGCGCAAATTCACTTGAAAGAGATGACTCCATTCCACAACCATCAATTTTTGTCTGTTTGTCTGATTTGTCTTTATACAGGTAGTCCATTGAAAAGTTACATTTGAAGTTGCGTTTTTTAGAGGACGCAATTTTATTTTTTTGATGTTTAGGGGGGGTCAGTGTAAAGCTAAAACCAAGTTTGTGGGGTCGCCACCCTTGTCCCATGGCCGCCATCTTGAAAATAGGGGTTGAAATGGTTTTTACGATATATCTCATAAACTATTCATTTGATGAAAAAAATGTGTTCACATTTTTTGTTGCAAATTAAATTCTCTACAACTTTGGTCCAACAACTTTTAGTCGTAGAACTATAAATAAAAAAGTTATAAGCGAAAATCTTATATTTTCCGATATAACTTTCAATGTCAATAGCTACAGCGCTCCGAAGTGAGTACTATTTTTAAGTACTCTCAACTATACCTGTATTATACGTGTGTAATAATAATATGTCATCAGTTATTGTGCTGTGTCTTGTGTTGGAGGAAGTGAAAATAAGTTAAATGTACTTTTTGTCACTGCCCTGACGAATTGTTTGTAACTTAGGCTGTCAAGAGAATTATCATCTTTATTACCACCGTATAAAGAGATAAAAAAACGTTCACCAATTACAGTGAGCAAAGCAGGGTCAACTCTCTTGTTGAGAAACAAAGCCGTTCCACTTGCAAACTCTAAATGTTTCTCCGGGGTTTTCACAAATTTCATTTTATCGATATTGTAAGGAACTGAAGTTGTGTCACATCCGGAAAAAGCATGAAGAAACAGCAAGTTATCCGCAATGATATCTCCGTACATAAAACCTGACGCACTATATAATTGTTCTGCTGTTCGTCCTTCCGATGGTTTTAAAAAAAATACATTTGCTTGTTTTCTGCCAAGTGCTGTTTCAAATCCTGTTATGGAGTGAAAAAGAGTCAATAATTAATTATTAATAATATTGCAAAATTTATAATTAAAAAAATTATAATAATAAAAAAACAATAACTGATAACATATTATTAGTACACACGTATAATATAGGTATAGTTAAGAGTACTTGAAAATAGTACTCACTTCGGAGCACTGTAAAACCTTAGCTATTGACTTAATGAGAAAATGATGCGAATAAAAGTTGTTCCTCAAAAAACGATCCACAAAAATGGTCAGAACTTTTTTATTTATAGTTCGACGACAAAAAGTGACTGGATCAAAGTTGTAGAGAATTTAATTTGCAACAAAAAATGAAAATAAATTTTTTTATCAAATAAATAGTTTAAGAGATATATCGTAAAAACCATTTCAACCCCTATTTTCAGGATGGCGGCCGTGGGACAAGGGCTGCGACCTCACACACTTGTTTTCTGCTCACCACTGACCCCCCCTACACATCAAAAAAATAAAATTGCGTCCTCTAAAAAACGCAAGGTAAGGCCTAAAAAATGTAACATTTCAATGGACTAAGGGTTATGAATTGGTGAAGGCGTATACATTGGAGGTGAATTTAAATACCTTTTTCTAATTGGTCCATTTAGTGATTCATTTATAATCCTAATTTTTTTGATTATTCATGAACCTTCTTCCACATTTTTGTAATGTTTCGTACATTCTCCAGAACATTGTATTGAACTAAACGAAAACACACACAAAAAGTGTACGTACCTTATAACAAATGTGTTAAAATTTCAGTGTCTAAAGCCATCTCGTGGGTATTCTTGGAGCGATCTAAGCGCAAATGGGTCAACTTTGGCTCAGCTGAAATCAGCTATGGAAAAACTGTTGCCATG
Source organism: Galerucella tenella (assembly GCA_910591685.1). NCBI lineage: Eukaryota > Metazoa > Arthropoda > Insecta > Coleoptera > Chrysomelidae > Galerucella > Galerucella tenella. The sequence goes on along the minus strand of CAJUYH010003774.1, from coordinate 24,370 downwards.
GCAGCCATTACCATGGTAACAGGTACACAAAAACCTTAATCGTATAGTGAGGAAATGCTTGGTTGCCAAGTTGACCTCACTTTCGTTCAGCTGAAATCAGTTATGGAAAAACTTTTGACATGGCAACGATTGTTGTGATTAGTAGTAAACAAAAACCTAAATCATATGGTGAGGAAATGCGTGGTTGCCAAGTTGACCCCACTTTCGTTTAGTTGAAATCAGTTATTGTAAAAGCGCGAATTGCGAAACGTCGACCCGGCGCGCATTAAAGTGGAATACACTTTTTCGAGGGGAAGGGAATAAACATGTATATGTATATAGATAGACGTGAATAAAAAATGATTTTTGTTCCATATGATGTTTTTTGAGGAAAAGAAGGAAAGTCAGTATGCTTATCAATGAATTTTCTCATTTAGAGATCTAGAATGATTGTGGAATAAACTCTTTCGAGAAGGGGAAGGGAATGAATATGTTTATATAGAGAGACATAAATACAGGGTGTCCCACGACGTTTTGACAGTCCAATTTCTCGAGAACTGTTCATATGACATGTATGAAATTTGGCAGATATAAACAGTCGAAACTGATGCTTATATTCATTATAAAATGACTTCCGTTTTTCCTGTCATTTCGGCTCACGTGACCTCAACATAACTTTTTTAAATGGGACAACCGGTATAATATTACAATTTTGGATACATCATTTAAAAACAAATTCAACGATACCACACTTGTCATCATTGTATTGTGCAGTAATGATAATAGGGGCAATTAAATGAACATCTGTATAAATTATTTTATTGAAAAACGTAACATAGGGAATTAAAAAGTACAAGTAATTAAAGAAATTGTTCGAATTGATGACCATGTACATTGACACAATGTTCAAACCTTGTTAAAAGATTTCTTGTAAGTGATGCTGTAATCATTGCGGGTGTTACGGTCCGACATGCCTGTCTTATTTTATTCTTCAAATCATCTAAATCAATTGGGGGTGTGACATAAACTAGACCTTTTAAGTAACCCCAGAGAAAGAAATCTAAGGGTGTAATATCCGGAGAACGGGGTGGCCACAGAATCGCACCATTTCGACCAATCCATTTTTCAGGAAATGTGATATTCTCTAACTGGCCCAAAAAAGTGAGGAGATGCTCCATCTTGCTGCGATGCTCCATCTTGCTGCCACCACATTGCTTGCCTTTCATGTAAGGGAATATCTTCAAGTAATTCTGGTAGAGTATTTTGAAGAAAATCTAAGTATCTTTGCCCCGTTAATGTTCCTTCATAAAAATAGGGACCAATCAACCGACCGTTGAATAAACCGCACCAAACATTGATTCCCCATATTGTTTGAAAATTCGTTTCGCGCATCCACTTTGGATTGTCCTGCGACCAATAATGACAATTATGGCGATTTACAATACCATTGTTATGAAATCTACTTTCATCGCTCCATAATATTTTTTCTAGAAAACAAGGGTCATCATTAATGTGTACTGACATTTCAGCAATAAAATTTATTCTCCTTTCCGGATCTGCAGGAACTAAACCTTGTGTTAAATGTATTTTATAAGGATGGTATTTGTGATTTTTCAATACTCTTTGTATTGAACTTCTACTTATTTGTAATTCTTGTTCAAGAAATCGTATTGAGGTGTGTGGATTCACCTGCAGATAAGCCAAAATATTTATCACATTGTCATCTGTCTGAGCGGTCTTTTGACGAGGAACTTGATTTTTACCGCTTGGAAAACAACCAGTTCTTAGCTTCCGTTCGACATAGACAAAAGTATTTTTGCTTGGAGTTATTCTATAAGGAAAACGATTTCTGTACAAACCTTGAGCATGAGTTTTGTTTTTTCCACATTCTCCATAAATAAGTAGCATGTCAACATATTCATCGTAAGTAAATATTGAAGGCATTATTTACTTATTATTATAGTGTCTTTACAAAAATATGACTAATAATGACAGTTCTTGAATAAAATTCACCTAACAATAATGAATGACAACCTAAGTTGTTGATACTATTGTTTCACAGCCACCTAAATTTTTGAGTGCAAAATATTACTTTAATAAATTTTATAAAAATAAATAGCCCCTATTATCATTACTGCACAATACAATGATGACAAGTGTGGTATCGTTGAATTTGTTTTTAAATGATGTATCCAAAATTGTAATATTATACCGGTTGTCCCATTTAAAAAAGTTATGTTGAGGTCACGTGAGCCGAAATGACAGGAAAAACGGAAGTCATTTTATAATGAATATAAGCATCAGTTTCGACTGTTTATATCTGCCAAATTTCATACATGTCATATGAACAGTTCTCGAGAAATTGGACTGTCAAAACGTCGTGGGACACCCTGTATAAAATGATTTTCCAATAAGAGTAAGGGAAGTCAGTATACGCGCTCGCGAAACGTCGCGAATTGCGAAACGTCGACCCGGCGCGCCTTCATCTGGAATACAAATGATTACACTTTTCCGAGAAGGGGGAGGGGAATACATGCCTTCACCTCAAATTGACTGACTTCATGGGATTTCTACTAGCAAAAGCTACTAACAAAAAAAATTTATCATAATTCAACACATACCGCTTCCCGATAAGCATACTGACTTCCCTTCCTTTTATTGGAAAATCATTTTATATTTATGTCTCTCTATATACACATTCATTCCCTTCCCCTTCTCGAAAGAGTTTATTCCACATGAATGCGCGACGGGTCGACGTTTCGCAATTCGCGCTTTTACAATAACTGATTTTAGCTAAACGAAAGTGGGGTCAACTTAGCAACCACGCATTTCCTCACCATATGATTTGGGTTTTTGTTTACCACAAATCACAACAATCGTTGCCATGACAACAGTTATTTCATAACTGATTTCAGCTAAACGAAAGTTGAGCCATATCCCTTTTTCTATGTTCATTAGCAAACACGTATCAATACTGTAGATTTGGTTCTGGAATAAGGATTGAAACTTCCCCAAGGATGCGTGGACATTGTACATTGGCTTAGCACCATGAACTCCAGATTTATTATAGTGATCAACACCAATGTAGAAGAAGGTTCATAAGGAGTCATCCATACATTACGTCACACGTTAAAGAGGAGGAGAGTATCACCAGAATGTTGATTATGTGACAAGGGGCAAAATTTATATGTGAATAAAAAAATCCAAAGAATTCCGATTTCGATCCATATTTTCAATACTTTTGCACTCTCGCTATGATATTATGTTGAATTTATTGAAGATTATTTAATAAAAATATGTGAAAAATGAAGTTACCCGTTTTCTTTTGATTATTTTTAAATACCTGCATAAAATTGAAAAATGTGTGACGTCACATCAGGAAGAAAGGTTTCTGAAAATGTGACAACCTGTGACAAGGACTGCGGGAGGGGTTAAAAAGTCCTATAATTCATGTGACGTAATTTATGGATGGTCCCTAAGCTATTATTATTAAATCACCTTATCTTCGTTTCAAACATGTTACCATAAAATGTGAATTATTTATCTTGTGTACGTTTCTTGTGTCAGATAGGGACCAAAAACTATTTAATCACTAATTAATCTTGACAACCGTAGCTGGAACGCTACCGAAACGTCGAAATGAAAAATATAAAAACATTATTATGGTTTGATTTCCAAAAAATAAGACAAAAAATAATAAATTATTCAGAGACACCTTGGTGTACCTAATTTTCATTCACTATATGCTCATTTTCCAATAAATTACCCTTATTGAGAAGTGAGTTGAACAGAAGGAATCCATTTTATAGTAAATTAGCTCATTTCTAACCAGTATTGGAGTTATTTGTATAAAGTGGGACAGCACCAGGTGAAATTTTAAAGTATCAAATCATTCCTCAATTTTCCGTTTAAACTGCCAAACAGTAATTTATAATTTTTATTTTACAGAATGAAACACTTACTTCTTCTTTTATTCGTTGCTGGCTGTTACATCGCATCAGAAGCAGGAAAATGTTCAAGGCCAAATTTAAGCAGAAACTCAGTCTTCATCTATAGTACTATTGGTAAAGTTCCCGTCAAAATCAGCAGATGTCTATTCAATGATAGAAAAGACGCATATTCTGATATTTCCGATAATTGCGTGAAAGCTTTCCAATCAGGCGTTTTTGTGGATAAATGGTCTGGATCCAATAAACTCGCAGAAGTAGGTTCACCAATTGTATTGGAAGAATATATTTCCAGAGCTGACTTGGTGAAGAACGAAGTAGGACTTAGATCCGGCAGTGTTTGCAGATATGACAGAGGATTTTGTTATGACCCCACCGAAACTAATACATATGCAGTGGTTTGGGAAATATTAAGCAGACCCAAACTTCAATGTCCAGATCAACTTTTCAAAGTTTTTGAAGGAGACGTAGACTTCTGGGATTTCCCACAAGGATTAAGCTATTTATTTTACTACGACAACTTCGCTGATGAAGCGTTTTCTTTGAGTCTGAAATCCAAAGGTCAATGTCAAGATACTGATGTTTGGTATACAGAAGAAGGTTATATTGTTTCCAAGAAACCGTTAACAGCGAAAAACATCGACGGACTTGCCGCTCTTAAGACGAAGGCCAGTGTTAAAGGGGGAACAAAAGGAGGAGTTAAGGGAGGTGTTAAAGGAGGAAGAATTACAGCTTCACCACCAAGTTATTTCTATTTGAGATCTAAGAAAGTTGTCAGTGAAAATATCTTGAAAAACTGTGACATTTTATCTTTAACACTTAAAGAAGCTATTGAAGAAATTGACTCGGAGTATTTGGAAGATACTCAAAATTTACATTTGCTCTTAAAACGCTACTACGAGCTTGTTGAAAATACCAAGGAAGATATATTGGATATTATTAAAAGAGAAAGTACATTTAATCTTACATTAGAACTCAAGCAAAAACTTGAATACTTAACAGAACAATTTGATATTATCACACATAAAATTACCGACATTGAACAGATTTTAGCAAGTGCTGGAAACTTAAAAGGAATAAGGACAGATGTTGATAAACTGGCTTTTGAAATATCCAACATATTAAAGAAAAACGGGGAATACGATGCACTGCTTGAGCAAATATCATTGTCAATAAAACAACATAGTCAAGCGTTGGATGACAAAGGTTTGAAATTAAAGAATCTCTCGGAAAAATTGGAAGAGCTTCAAACGTTGATAAATAATAAACTTCCCAATTTAATAACAAAAGCAGAAGTTTATGACAAAATCAATGAAATAGAACAAACTTTCCACAACACAGTTAAAGATTTAACTATGAATGTAACCTTACTTTTATTGAAACATGAAGGATCCGGAGGAGTTAAAGGAAAAGGCACCAGCAACCTAGAGCTCGAACAAGTTGTTCTGGACAAATTGAAAGGTTTCAATTTAGATCAACAGAAAGCGGCAATTGATGCTTTAAAAGATAAATTGGCGTTATCAATAGACGAGCTAAGATCCGAGTCTTATAATAATGTTACACATTTGGGAGACAAAATTTACAAAAAAATAGATGATCTTTCTGCACAAAACGAACCTATTCTCGATAAATTGAATACTCTTGAGAAAGAAATAAATAGATTGAATTCGCTTATAAACAATTTCAAATCTGATATAGAGAAATGTAAGGAAAAAACCGAAACTGTAGTGAAAGATTTCGAGACTAAAATAAATGGAATATGGGATAAGCTCAACAACAATGATAAAATTTTATCGGACCTCAAAAAAGATCTGTTAGAATTAAGTAAGAAAGAAGTAGACTTTAAACCAGTATATAAAAAGATAGATGAATCAATAGATAAAGCTTTAAAACCACGCGATAGCAGATTGGACGCCCTTGATGATATCAGCTCAAAATTAACTGAATCTGTTCAAAAAGATAGTTCAGAATTGAGTAATCTACAAAAGCAAATCGATGAAATTAATCAAGGTTTGAAAAAGGTCGATACTCTCAAGGGTGATATCACTGACGAATTCGAAAAAGAAGTAAGACCTGTACACAAAAAACTTAGTGATCTCAATGGAGCGCTAGAAGAGCACTCAAAAAAGCAAACAGCTACACATGAAGACTTGCAGGATGCTAAGAATGGAATAAACTTGGAATTAGAGAAGTTAGGACAACATATTAAGGAAGCTGTTGATCAGCTCAACATAACTTTGGAAAAAAACAGTGATGCAATTGTTGGGTTATCCGAGCACGATACTGATATCGACGATTCTATTAAATATCTAAAAATAAATTTAGGTATCCAAGAAGGGTCTATCAAGAATTTGGAATCCTATATTAAAGATGGATCGGCATATTTTGAATCGTCGAATGTAAAAGTTATTCAATCAATTGCAAATTTAAATGAAAATGTGACAGAGTTATACGACGCTATTAAAAAGCACGAAGAGTCGATTTTAGAACTGGATAAAAAATGTGAAAAAACCACCCAAGAAAGTATTGCTAGATCCAGTGTTAAAACAAGTCCAACGAAAGGTGGTGTGAAAACGAGTGGTACTAAAGGCGGCGTTAAAACTGCTCCCCATTATAATCAACCATACAATGACTATGAAGACGACGAAGGGAAAAGAGGAAAATTCGTTCAAACTACCGTGGATAACGATTGGTCCGATGACGGTGGCTCTTACTCTCAAACTAAAACAACTCGTGTCTTCACGAAATCAGCTCATGCAGGACACTCTGGTCATTTGGTCCAGAATGGTCAGGACGAGGAAATAAATATCTTACGAATTCAACTTTCCGAGGCTCAGCTTGCACTTCATGCTCATGAGCACAAAATTGAGCATTTGGAAAAGAAACTGAATGAATTGAGTCTCAAAATTACAATGACCGATAATGCTTTGACACATTCAGTTAAATCGCTTAATGATAAACTGATAGAAACTGATGACAAAATTGAGTTCGTGCATGTTGATATTAAAGGACAGCTGTCAAAATGCTGCAGTACCAAATCCAGTTATACAGGAATTAAGCATTGAAAATATTTTTTTATCGAGAAATAAATTTTCATGTTTTTTGAAACGGTATAAAAAAATGTAACAATTTTTGTAAATAATAATATGAACAAAATAAAAATTTATCTTTGAAAAGAATTAGTTACATATTAAAAGTATTTGTTGAAGAAAATTCAACACACTATTCACGTTATCTCATCTACTGTAATGATTCGGGCCGAAATGGAGAAATATTGTTTGAATGGGTCTAAATCAGTACCCAGACAGTGTTAGACATCCCCAAGAGAATATCTACCAACCAAAGCAACCACAAACTCGCCGTTACTCCCGCTTCGGAATCACCACCCCAGCATACTTTAAGATGAGCAGCGGACCCTCACACACTCTCCGTCATCTTCTTCCCTCTATCACTCCTACCTCTCACATGCCATGTCGAGTCCTCCTTTTTCACTAATCATGCTCTCCACTACGGCTCTCACCCCCATCCATTCCTCTTCGCTACTCAATATCATCTCCACCATGTTTTCCCAATACACCGCCTTCCCTATTTTCTTCTTCAACTTTTTCAGCACTTCCTCGTTCTCCCAGCATCTAAACATTTGTCCAAAATTCCCCTTCACTTCACACCTCTCTCCAGCTCTTCTTTTTCCAATCTTGTGGAGGTACACCACTCTCGACCCATGTCCAGTGAGCACCTGCCTCTAGATGTAGTTCACCTCTCCAAATTTCCAGTCCATCCAAATTCTCCTGCTCCCAATCTCTTCTTTTACCACGCCGTCATACTCATCCAACCTTCGCACCATTCTCCTTCCATTTCGGTACCAGATCTTCTGGTCTAGCCCTCGCATTTACCCCCGTGTGTACTTTTACCTTAATCTTTTTCCTCCAACGCTACTTTCCAGGTTGTCAGTATGACGAACATTATGGTCACACTTATAAGGACGTGTTATAGAATAAAGCTCTCAGCTCCCCGCCTTATTTTGGGCGATTTTCTCAAATTCTGTGGAGCCGTAGGTATTAATGTTTATTACGCGAATGAAATTATCATGTTTTTGTATGCTGACCATCTGGTGACTTCAGCCCAATACATGTCAAGAAAATTGGAAATTTTTAATGAATTCTGCACACAAAACCAACTTACCGTCAATAATATCGAAAACAAGATAATTTTTTTTCTGGAGGTCATTATAATTAAACAACATTCAGTTCAATTAGATTAGATTTCATGAGTTGAATGTTTGACTGTGACCTTTTCATTGTGACAATTAATGGGTGTAAGATTGCAAAAATTGTCATATTATGAGAACATTACTTGAAGTGCACGCTCCAGGCAGGGTTAGCGTTTTTTTTGTTATTGTGGAAATATCAATAATAGAATGCGTTTTTGAGCGATTGATCTTTTTTGTTTATTTACAGCATCGGTTGTCAGGACAGTGGGTTGTGTTTACTGGTTTCTAAGTCTAACACGTCGGTAAGTGATTTACTTACCGCTCAGACGTCTCAGCCCTACATACATTTAAGTGGTCCTAAATAATTTGTTACTCCATTCATTGCCTACACAAAAGGAGCAGAAACAATAAGATTTATATTTTTTTATGAATAGAACAGAACAGTATAAAACGTAATCTCCACCAAAATGCAAATTATATTTTAAACTGATCGAGAAGTATAAATGTCACTTTTGACATTTCGTTCATTTCGAAGAAATTAAAATTATTTCATTCGAAATTCGAAATTTAATACGATCGCGCAAAAAATGGTATAAGCATCTCGAACGTTAAGGGTAATACCGGTCTCCACCAAAATTGGAGGCTTCGCTACGCTCAGCTTCCAAACATTGCTGTCGAGCGGTGAACAACCCTTTCCGTTCTTAATACTTAATATACTATTATTCCCACTTTTCAGGGATATGCATATTTTTGTTTCAAAGTATATGTCAATCAGTTCCATAGTATTATTTATAAGTGTATATATTGTTTAACAATAGATCATAAGAAAGCCTGGATGAAAACTTATGATAATATCCTGATAACAAATGTAATTAATTATTGGGAATTTTCATAGATGCACAATAATCTGAATTTTTGTTGTATTGGAGCAATTTAATTTTTCAGCTCTTACGAACGATGGAAAGAAAAAAAGGATAAAAAAATTAGTAAAAAAATTGGTGAGAATAAAAAAAATATATGAACAATTCTTATAATAGGCAAGAAGATAATATTATTATGACCCAACCTAATTGAATTACTTACTGTTCCACTGACTAACCTACTAAATTTGAGATATTTCACCTTCGTTTAATAACTAAAAAGATCGGGCTGACCAACTAGACAAAAAAAAATTCCCACAACAAACCCTAAACAGGGGATCATTTTAATTTCAATTTCAATGTTATTTTAATTATGACGTTAATGTGTTGTCAAAGTTTCTTGTACAAATTACCTGATGAGTAAGTAATTCTTTATCTACTTCTTTTATATTTTCCAACTTTTTTACTTACTTGCAGGTAAGCACTGAAGATGGCTTAATAGCCGAAAGCGCTCTGCGATTTAATAAATTAATATTTACACAGAATACAAATATGTTTTCTTGACTTTCTAGTCTTGTGTACTCAGCTATAAAATATTCACCTAAAATAAATATGTCACTCCAACCGTTTATCTTGGTGAATCCCATCCCAGAACATTCGGTTTGACTCAATTGCCCCGATAATGCAGATGAAAACAAACTAACATTTCATCTGAGCCACACTGAGCTCTCCTGATATCTGACATATACCGCTGCCAACGTTGAGTTTGGAATCAAAGGTGGTTTATTTGAAGTATTTCATTCTGCAGTCAAGCTTTGATTGTACAACAAATTGACGGAATATTTAACAATAATTGGATAGTTACTCTGGGTAGGTGCTATTGAAAAATAAATAGTTTTAAGTTCCACAATTTTTGAGTTCATTAAGCGAAGCCTGCGGTGGATCACTGCAAATATATAATTATGTACAATAGAATTTTATAGACACTTCATGTGTAATCGCAGAGGGATTATGTATTTTTAGGAATCTTAATTTTTTTTTCATTATGACCTACAGGTACTTATATCAGTATTATTTATAGATTTCGTCTTTAGGGATTGTATTAGTGACATTTCCATCAAAACGGGTGAACGTTGTACTAAACGCTCGAAATTCTGACCATTGATAAACGAGAAAACGATGATTCTAAACGTATTTCAGTAGGTGAAGGAAGAATATCGCAATGTCTTAAGCAATGCTTACTGTTTGCGAAACAGTGTTGACAGCACTTTAAAAAAATTTGCACATATCTGAGGAGAAAATTGATCATTCACAAAAAATACGTGAACAAAAAACAAATAAAACCTGAACCTAAGGAGGAACCAGGACGAAAAGTGAAAATTAGAACCAATAACTTCATAAACAAAGCAATACGTAGTATAAATTAAATCGTGGATTATCATTCACAAAACAGGTTCCTCTGAAAAGACTAAAATACCGTCAAAATTTTCAATTTTTAAGGACTTTCAATAATTAAATAAATGAAATTACATTCAAACTAATAGGGTATCTAACCCTAGTTTATAAATTAAATTTCTAAACTTCATCTCTCCATTTTATATAAAAAATAAAGTACCCACATTGGATAAAATATTAAAATTAATGAAAGCTGATGCGAGTTAATTGCATATAATTAACACAACGTGATAGCGCAATATGTATGAAATAGATTGTAAGAATGGTTGTCTTACTAACAAACATGGAATCAGATTATCTTTGCGAGATAATGGCAGCAAGACAACGAAGAAAACAAGTTTTCTGAAATTATGTTAACAAAGGACATGCCCTTTCTACGATTTGGCTGGATTCTAATATTAAAAGCTGTAAACAAGCGTTTATGGAGGGATGGTCAACCAGCATCAAGCGTCCTTGTGGGGAAGGTCGCTGTCTGATTATTGGCCATAATGGCTCCACATCTGGTTTCACTGGAAATGGTTTGTTATTATTTACTTTGAAAACTGACGAAGTGTTTCAAAATTGGCTTGAGTTGCTTTTTTGCAAGAAAAATCATTATCCCTCAGCCTGGTTTCCATTTTGACTACTATAATTCAATTTATGTCATACTAGTTCATTATTGTGTTTTTATTGCTTAGTTACCATCTAATGTCGTACTTTATGGCCCGCGCGGGCATAAAGAAAAATTAGGAAAATAATTTCGTGTTCAACTTATTTAATAACCATGTCGTAAGCTTCTTTAGACTTTTTTGGCAACAGATTCACAGATGCTTTCTTTGCTTTTTCAATAATTTAGTCAGGAATTCCAAAATCTTTTTGACTTTCAACTTTGACACATATAAAATTTATTGTGATATTATGACATTTACGTTTGTCAACATTCACCTATTAATTCAAACCGGATTTTTTGAAACACTGATTTGTATGGAGATTGGATTGCAATAACGAACTAGTATGACATAAAAGTTTGTATGTACCGCAGGCATAAACATATGTGTATACCCTCGGGCGACTTACAAACCCTCGGGCCAGAGGCCTTCGGCCTCGTAAGACGTCGTCCTCAGGGCATAAACATCTATTTATACTCTTGGTACATAAATAACTATTATGCACGACCGGGCGAAAAAGTCCAGATTATAAATACGTTTAGCGGGCGTAAAGTGTCACCGCCCGCAGACTACTTTACATCCCTCCCCCGGGCGGTAAAGTAAATCTCTTTTTTTTTTCTTCTAAAAATGCACATGTAGTTAGTGAAACAATCTTTATTATTATTATTTATTATCATGGAAATATTTGGTATAGTTAACAAAATATGAGTTTGATAAAGAAATGATAACTTTAAAAGCCCAAACATAAGATCCTCAGACTTATAATTTTATACTAATAACACAATTTGAACAATTACTTATAGAAATGACAGGATTTGCTACCTTGCTCTGTTGTAAGTTGCTACGAACTTCTACTAACTCCGAATGATTTGGGTTACTGCTGGAAGGTGTATGCTGGAAAGAATCGGTATGTGAATTTGAAAATTCAGCTGTGCGACTAGTAGAAGGCATATCAGCATTGACAATTTTTTTGGCGATTTTCATTTTATTTGCCACAGAATCTTCAATATAACCTTCTGCCACCGTTGTAGACTTCCAACCAGCATGTCGCTTTATGTTAAGGATATCCTCACCTGCATTAGCTAACAAAGTTGCTGAAGATCGTCTAGAACAATGGCCTGTGTAGTCTGTTGGAGTAGGCAATGTTGAATAAGTTGCTATTTTAAAAGGAATTTGACCAAATGTATTCTCTCCAACCACCTGACTGGAACATTTTCCATTACGATAATACACAAAAAAACGTCCGTGGTTGGTATTTGTCGTACGTAGTGAAGCATATTTTTGATATAAGTCGAGATAACTTGGTGATTCCTGCTCTTTGTCAATCACACTGAAAATGCGGTCAATTTTAGTCTTAGATGCTTGTATGGTTACCAATAACGTTGTTCCTAAATCTTGAATATCGTCTATTGGAATATTAGCTAATTCCTCTCGACGACATGCTTCACAAATACCAAAAATTAGTGCAACCTACAATAAATAATCATATTAATATAATAGTCTAAAATAAAAAAATCAATTTACTCACTTTTATCATAAGATATAAATTATCTGGAGCATCTATTAAAAATAATTCCATTTCTTCCCTGGTTAGAATTTTTGATTTTTTTGGTTTATAACCGTCTGATTTCCGTTTTAAGAATGTTGTCAATCTTGAATATCTAATGATGTTTATATTATTGTGTAAATTTACAGTTGCTTTCAACATCGAATGATATGACCATAGAGACGACGGCTTACGGCATTTGAACTTTTCCAGAAAAAATGCAAGAAATACATTTTCTGTATAGTTACCATCTATAAAATTCTTCAATTTGCACCAGCTAACAAATTCATCGTAAACCTTATCGTATATTCTCTTAGATTTGGCGGGTAGTAAACTTAATTTTGCATCTTCTGCTGCTTTAAAAATTTCCGGTGGTGTTCCGGAAACTATTTCATCGTCACTACTGTCCATTACATAAACAAAATATATAAAACTTCTTCGAAAATATACTGAGAAACCTGCAATACGTGAAGTCGACTGTAAATAAAAATGGCGTCTGCCTATTCTTGTCCTATTGACTTGGTAACTCGTAAAGGTATATGGATTATTGTTTTATCATCTTATTAGTTTCAATAAGACTTATTTTTATTCAACTATACAAATGACTTGGTAGATTGTTATCCAGAGTGAGTTATAATAATATCGATGTATAAAATTTATCCAACTTGAAACATTTATAATAATCTACTCACTAAAGGTGAAAAATAGAAAATAAAACATATTCATCAATAAACTATCATTAATACGGTCGTGCATAAAATTTTGTATATTTATTAATAAATGACTATTAAAACGGTCGTGCATGAAATATTGTATGTATTTCAGGCGTAAACAGCGTTTATGGACCTTACGTGTTAATATTCCTCGCTTTGCGGCTCGGGCTCTTACATGTTGCGGTCCATAAACGCCTGTTTTACGCCCTTGATACATAAATAACTATTTCCTACACCTATACCATAAGTTATTGATTAAATGCCAATTTCTAGTTTTATAATGATACTCATTATAACACTGGTTTTCGTTATCAAATTGAAAAATTGACCAATATAAATATATATTTTCCTACAATCACATAGAAAAGTAGACTTTTTCGCTTGCCATTGACAACGAAAAGATGACGTTTCTTGAGGAGAGTTACTTTACGCTCGCCGAGCGTAAAAAATGGCAAAACGCTCGCTGCCCATATCAACCGATACTACAAACACAATTGTATTGACAGTGACAGATATAAATGTTTGAAACATATTTGAATTGACATAATATTTAAACTGACAGATTTTAAAAGTTTTTATGAATTCTACTTTATATTTGTTTTTAATAGTTACAATTGAGTGATTGCAGAAAAAATATGTATTACGAGCAAAAACGTGTCATTATTGCTTTTGAGTAATTACCACTACTCTCAGGCAATAATGTACCACTTTCCGCTTTTAATACATAAAATAATTATTTCCAATAAACAATATCATCGGAAGAATATTTGACAGTTTCTAAGAGATTCGCGTTAGTCAAAAAAGTGAATACCTTCCCTTTTATAAAAGAAGAGTTGAGCGGCAAAGAGTTTTTATACAGACCACCTGAAATTGCTGAAAAGGCGAAAAATGTATCCAATAGTTTATTACCCCCATAATTAAATAAGTTATATGATAAATTTAATGGTCAGTTTATGTATTGGAGAATTGCAAAGGAAGTATCATCCTTTTCAGAAAACGTGCTTCTAGTGAACTTTCAAGAATTCTCAATCAAATTGAAATGGACACTTTACTCTTCTCTGAAAATCCCAGTTTACAATGAATATGGAACTGATCCATAATTGCAGACATCTATAGAAAGAAAGTCTGAGGGATATAGCAGAAAAAAATCTAAAACATTCCTGCCAACTGAAATTGAAAAAAAGTATTAAAAAAAGCAAAGTTGTTGAATTTCAATGAAATTTCTGTTCGTAGAAAAAAAAGTGTATGCAACTTTCGTGTAATGGCTATTGATACACTTGCATTAACCATAGGAAACCCGCATTGTTCTCGCTTCGTATCTCGTGATATATTATACTATTAATTGAATTAAAAAGTTAATCTAATCGATTTAAAATTTGCCGGTTTCTTGGATAAATTTTATTACAACTTACAACGTTGAATTGGGTATTGAATATTTCTCTCTGTGTACTAGAAACCTCTGTTTCTATGTAGATAGGAGTCCACAACATTCACATGATAAATTCCCAATAACAAAATAACCTGAGATTTGCTTAAATATTTGCGAAGGTTCAGATCACATCAATCTAATCTGAAACTATGTCACTTCAACCGCTAGTTATCAAGTATTAGCAATATTTTCTAAATATTTTTGAGATATATCCTACAATCAATACGTTAGTGAGATCAAGTAAATAATTTTTTTATTCTGAGAACTCTTCCATAACCTTGAACTTATCAATAAATGCATGGAAAAAAGTATTGCTGATTATTGAGAACAACTATTTATATTGAACTATGATGCATTTTCGCTTGTATAAGTCGTAATTCAAGTGTGCTGTGATACCAAAGTATGTTTTTAAATATTTCAATTTGTTTCATTTTATTTGAATACAGTTTGAAGTTTAATAATAAATTTCAAATACATCTAATTATTATTTCAAATGATAGGTAATCTGAGCTTCAAATATTTTTCAACAGTAATAAACTTGGTACATGTACCGGGTGGCCAACTAAAGGTCGATTCAAACACATCACTCACGTCACAGTTCCGACGCCGAACCGGTACCGTTTTGTCACAGAAGAGAGAAAAAACGCCTGTAATTCTGGTTCTGCTTGACCGATTTTAATAAACTTGATGTTGTTTGAAAGTGCTTTTGTTGAACAATCGAAAATTTGTAAATATGGAGCAATCTGATCAATAACATAAATGCTAGAGGTCGCTGTTTTATTTTTTTCAAATATTGTGTTTTCTCGTAACAATTTTGAATAGAAGCATACAAATTGAAGTAAGTATTTGAAAAGTAGACTAAATTAGTAATGAAACACTGCAAACAGCAAGGCGATAATTTTCTTCTATCCAGAGATATCGTAAGAAACAGGTAAATGGCGGGAATTGTTCTTCCAACATCTAGAAGGCTGTTTCGCGTTAACAGAAGTTATTAAATTTTGCCTGAATAGAAAGATCTTACATTGGTCCGCAGTAATTTAAACTGTTATCATACTGATTTTATGGTGGCCTTAATGTATTGCTGTCGCTACTAACAATGAGAACGAATTTTAAAATAATGTGATAAATCGAACAATTGAAACCTTTAATAAATAACTAGGTACGTAATTAGTACCGCCCTAGATATTCGAAATGTCGTCCAACATCTTCAATGCATGAAATCAATCGCTGACGGGTAGAGAAAACAGCAGCTTCAATTTCTGCCCTTGAAATACTTCGTATTGTCTGTCGTATCCTTTCATCCATGTCAGCTCTTGTTGCGGGTATATCGGCATAAACGAGATCTTCTACTCGCCCCCACAAATAAAAATCTAAACAAGTTAGGTCTGGAGACCTCGGTGGCCAAATAAATGAACCTCCAAATATCGGTTTTTATTGATATTTTATGCTTTTGATTTATTAACACATCGCTTGAAAACAAATATAACATTCTTATATAATTGAAAAAATGAAGCACAATTCACTTCACCAGCCTTCTAGATGTTGGAATATCAATTCCCGCCATTTACCTGTTTCTTACGATACCTCAGGATAGCAAAGAGATATCGTCTTGCGGTTTGCTGTGTTTTATTACTAATTGAGTCTACTTTTTGAAGATCTACTTCAATTTGTATGCTTCCATTTAAAATTGTAACGAGAAAACACAATTTCAAAAAAGATAGAACAGCGCCCTCTGGCATTTATATTATTAATCAGATTGCAACACAACAAAGTTTCGATTGTCAAAGAAAAGCTCTTTCAAACAACAACAAGCTGAACCGGAATTACAGGCGTTTTTTCGTAACAAGGTTCCCACTCTCCCCAGCTCTTATTTGAAGAGATAGACTTGAACTTGTTATATTAAAAATATGCAGAATTTGTCGAAGAATGTGATTATGATATTCAATATTCTGCTCCATTGAGTCAATTTTGGAAAAGTTATTATTATTATTTTGAGAAATATGAATTGGGTTGCTAGACATAGACCAATCTATTATATGTAGTTTGCATTTAGCAGAAGAGTTTCTGTATTAACATTTGTTAAACTTTAATATTGAAGTAGTATTGTTGAGAAAGTAATGTTAATGTTTAATATTCTGGAAATTTTATATTACTTCCATCCAACATAAATGTAAACATGATAAAGGACCCCGCGCTTTTCTTATGACAAAGTGGCGTTCCGTCAAATGTTATAAATTTTGGATATGATGTTGTACTCGACTTCCTGACCAAAAGTGTCCATGGGACAAATTCAATCCCATGACTAGTTTCCGATATACAGGATATTAAAGTTGAAAAATCCTTGTTTTCCGTGACCACGTAATTTTATTATTAACAAATAAATATGCATTTTTAATTGATGGTTCCAATAATATGTTCTAGTTTATCGTAAACTCACACATAAATAGTTCAAAATGTCAATATATACAGGGTGGGACTCAATTATACAAGGACGAATTTTTGGAATTCTAAGAAATTCTTATATTGAATGAAAACAAGGTAAGAAATAAAAATTTACTTCATATTCAATGTTCTGGCATCAAATATACTAGTTCTAGAGGTATTCCATACAGGGTGATTCTTAATGCAACCTGAAATTATTTTTTTTCTATATGAAATAAATAAGTTACACCATGTATTTTAAAATTAGTTTACGATGTTTAAAACGTATTGGTTACCTAAATATCAGTACTTTTTTTGAAATACAGGGTGATTTGCACATACATCTTGTTGTTAAGCCGACAAAAATTAGAGAAAATACACTTTTTCTGAATCACCCTGTATTTTATAATTAGATCCGTCAAAATGTTTAATTTATCTTGTTTTGTAATAAGCTTGAAAAAGTAAATGAGCTGAAAAGATTTTATAATCTTACTATGACCAGTTTTTTAGAAACAGGGTCCCGAGGGTAGAGTACTCAGCAGAATAAGGATAGTGAACGAAATTATAATCACATTTTTATTTATGGATACATATTGAAGTGTACCGAACCATTGATAAAAAAATGGATAAATTAGAAGTATTTAATCATCCTGTAGGCAAGTACTACAGTAAATTAATAATAACAAAAGTTTCATTAAAAAAATGAGAAACATGGAAAGCAGAATAGCCTGGAGCAGAGGGAAATATTCTCTATGGCCTACAGTTTTGGCATTTTGACTTTAGTTTTATGGTCTAGTTTCAATATGTCTGTTTGGTGTATTTGTTATTTCGTTCCCAGTGTCTAATTTTTATTTTATTAGTTCCTGTCTGGATGGATAGACGAGCCATAAACTTTTCCAATAAGGAAATTGAATCTCTTCTATCATTAGTGTAGTTTTGTTTCGTTGTTTCGTTCCACAAAGTGAAATGGTCCAGCCGATTCCTAAATATCCTTTGTCGCCGAGGGCCTTCAATAATATTCATAGCATCTTCTTCATCGTCGGTTCAAAGTTCCTCAAAAATATCTTGGATATCGTTTGTTAACATTGCAAAATTCAAAGAAAACAAAGTAAAAGCAATCAAAATATTCACAATATAATTAATTGAGGTTATAAATGCCGAATTGTTGACAGAACCGACAGAACAGAGCAATTATCAAATCATGAAAACCTGGGTTTTCCATAAAGCTATCTTTAATCGATACCTCTTCCACCCTCAGGACCCTTTTTCTGCAAAAAAGGGCCATAGTAAGATTATGAAATCTTTTCAGCTAATTTACTATTTTAAGCTTATTACAAAACAAAAGAAATTAAACATTTAGACGGATCTAATTATAAAATACAGGGTAATTCAGAAAAAGTGTATTTTCTCTAATTTTTGTCGGTTTAATAACAAGATGTATGTGCAAATCACCCTGTATTTTAAAAAAAGTACTAATATCTAGGTAACCAATATGTTTCAAACATCAAAAACTAATTTTAAAATACATGGTGTAACTTATTTATTTCATATAGAAAAAAACTAATCTCAGGTTGCATCAAGAATCACCCTGTATGGAATACCTCTAGAATTAGTATATTTGATGCCAGAACATTGAATATGAAGTAAATTTTTATTTCTTACCTTGTTTTCATTCAATATAACAATTTCTTAGAATTCCAAAAATTCGTCCTTGTATAATTGAGTTCCACACTGTATATGTTGACATTTTGAACTATTTATGTGTAAGTTTACGATAAACTAAAACATATTATTGGTCCTGTCAATTAAAAATGTATATTTATTTGTTAATATTAAAATTACGTGGTCACGAAAAACAAGGATTTTTCAACTTTAATATCCTGTATATCGGAAACTAGTCATAGGATTGAGTTGGTCCCATGGACACTTTTGGTCAAGAAGTCGAGTACAACATCATATCCAAAATTTATAAAATTTGACGGAACGCCACTTTGTCATAAGAAAAGCGCGGGGTCCTTTCTGAGTTACTATTTCAGCGGTGCAACCCCAAAATAACGCATAGAAAATCGAGGTAGGCTACTATCACACTATTCGGTGCTACTATGAAGAAGGCTGAGTTATCGCGAACAAAAAAACCTTAGTTACTTTTTGCGAACAAGTGGTCAGTGATTGGTTTTTAACAAATAAATTGCAAATAGCAAGAAGCTAGCAAATAGATACCGAGAACACATTTTTTATATATTCTTGACCAAAGTTGACACTCCTTAATTGTTATTTTTCCGAACAATGCTTCCTTATTTACGAGCGATTCAAGGTCGAAAAATCTCTCAGAATCGTAATTTTCTTCCAAAGAAATTTTTAGAGCTTTGCAGGTCATAAATTACTTATTGGAACTTGTATTTTGTTGCTTTCTTTTATACTTGTACCACTTTTACTACCAAGTCAAATAACTGGTAAATTTGTAGTTTCTAACAATTTTCCATGTCTGTCGGTTAACTGTTTTCAGGTGCCACACCTGAAATAGAGCTCCTTACTGATTGTTGCGTGTTGAGATCTGAACACGCACAATCTATGTTTTTTTTCAACTGCTTTCAAAGAATTACGGATTTTCTCAAAAACTTTGGACAAATTTTGATTTTTGTGCTTAAGAAAAAACAATTCCAGAATTTTTTTAAGAGGAAGGCAGAGTAAAGTGTAACAACATACTTTTTCTACGACCGTGCGTTTCAATCCATTTTCCCGCACGCATTTTAGTTTTGAAAGTGTCACTTTCCCGCACTAGTGCAGGAAAGTAAAATTATGCAAATTTTGACCTCATTAGATAAATTTTCACTTCGGAAGCTGTAACCAAAGTCTATATATTCCAATAAGTCCGACCACTCTCTCGACGACGCGAAAATCCCCCTCCTGCCGACACCCACCGTCTCACCGGCAAAACCCACATCTGATGTGGGATTTATTTATTTTTCAGTTCTGTTTGACTTACACGGTGGTGTAGCAGAGCGTTGTATCGGGTGCGCCAAAGAAAGTGATCTTGAATTTTAATTTGTGCGAACGTTATCTGCACTGTGTTTTTGATTGTGTGCGATGCCTTCTTATGGAAATTATTGTTGCGTGGATTCGTGTAGAAACAATACTGCAATTCATAAACAATTATCAATTTTTCGTCTTCCTAAGGATCCTTGTTTACGACGGCCAAGAAAAAAAATGGTCAGCCAATATTGGACATAAAAAGGAAAGACTATCAGGATTTGTCCACCGAAGAAGGAAATGCCCTGGTTTATGTGGGTGGATATTTTTTGCAAAAGTGTTTTGTTAAACACAAATGCGATATTTGCCTTAACTTTTGCAATAAGGAAGGTTGTAACCAATCCACATCATTCTGCGAAAAAAGTCTATGAAGGTAGTAAGCAGGGACGGTTTGGAGGATTGACAGTTCCTCCAAAAATTTTCAGTGAATATCTGATTTCTTTAGAAAATATATTCACTGAAAATTTCAATGATTTATGTGTGCAGGATGATGTAGGAATAGGAATGAACTTGAAGACTGGGTTATCTACTATCGCATTTTCGCATCCTTGCCCAAACTTCCCATGAGAATACCTGCTGTCCTTATATACAAGGGTGCGAATCTATTATACACTGAAATTTGCGAATTCCTCACTAAAGACCTTTAGAAAGAATAAAGAACATCCTAAATTGAAAATCTTGAAAAATTTATAACTATTCAAGTATTTATTAGTTTTTAAGAATGTACATAATACTTATTTGTTTGTTGATATTTCATTATTTTCATTTATTCATTCAATACAACGCTACAGAGTACACTCCAAATGGACTTGACTTAAATAATTGTTCATTTGTATTCGTTTTGTCCCAAGTAGATGTTAAACTGTGTTATTTCTTTTATAATGATTATATCAACACAAATGTTCATTCGCTGATCATTCTGTATTAGCTATTAAGTATTATCAGATATACGCTCGGATATACGTTATTGAAGTCTATGTTTATGATTTTTTTCATTCCATTCGTCGGTTAAAACAAAATTTCTAAAAAGTTACTTAGCAATAATATAATTTATATAAATTGCCAATATTTTTCAAACAAGAATAAAGTCAATATATTTTCTAATTGAACCCGGTAAATTCCTTCACAAATGAATTCACCGTCCGTCACCTCGTATACTACCAAATGAATAGCAAAAACAGGTGTCGCACATGATTTACAACTCTCCGCAAAAAATGCCGGCGTTTTCCGACGATCAAAGGAGTGACCGGACTTATTGGAATATATAGACTTTGCTGTAACTATTGTTACAACAGGTATTCACGAAATATATCGAATAAAATTATTTTATCTACAAGTGACTCAAAACCGTTGCCGTCACCGTGATCGTCATCTTTATATGACCTGCATCCGATGCCATTCTCATCGAAGTCATCTACTCACCAGTTATCACCAAATAACTCCACTGTACCGGCAATTTCAAGTAATTTACAGGACGCAACAAATTGTGATTTTGATATTAATATTTATAATAATTAGTAGTTTTTAGTTGAAGCTTTGTATATGAACGAAATAATTTTTAAAAAATGGGTTAATAAATTTTTTGCATATACGGTTGTAGAAAACATAATGTTCCTAACTCATGCGTAAAGTGTCTTTCCCGTCCAGCAAAATTGCAAACATTGCTGTCGACCGGTAAACAACCCTTACCGTTCTTAATACTTGATAAACTATATTTTTCCCCAAAAAAAATTAAAAAGAATGCCGAGACACGTCAACTTTTGAATTGAGTTGTGCGTTATGTAAACATGAATTTAAATTTACAGGGTGATTCAAGCAAGTATGCTATAGTCGTTGTTGAACCGATCCCGACAAACCAAATGATGTATGGTCAATTATTAATTATACAAGGTGAAATTTTTATTTTTACAGTTATTAAACACTACATAAAATACCTGATGTATTTGATTTTAATACATTGAAATTAATGCTCAAAATGTTCTCCACCTAGTTGTTGGCAATAGCACAGTCTTTTATAGAACTCCTCCTTAACTTTGTTCGAAGTTTGAGGTGAAATATTCCGTATTTCTGTAGTTATCCTGTCTTTGAGGTCTACAATGCTAGTTGGTTGTGTTGCATATACTTTGTTCTTGAGATAAACCCACAGAAAAAAATCTAACGGCGTGAAGTCTGGCGATCTAGCTGGCCACTCAATAGTACCTCTTCTTCCAATCCATTTATTGGGGAAGATTTCATCTTATAAGTTCTTACCATTAAAGCATAATGGGGTGTTGCCCCGTCTTGCTGGAACCAAACATTTTCATTCGGTAAGCTAGGATCTATTGCGTTGAGATATGAGTTTGCCAACGCAGGGATAACTTCATTTCTAGGCATATTCAAATATTTTTCAGCTGCCAAATTTCAATCTATGAATATAGGACCAATAATATGGTCGCCTATGATACCGGCCTGAACGTTCACCTTTTGAGGGTACTGAGTATGTGTCGCACGCTGACCAATATCTACAGTTCTGTCGGTTCACCTCTCCATTCAATGTGAATGTTGATTCGTCAGAATAAAGAATGGTACCAAGAGCTATCTCATTTCTGTTCAGCTTATTCATCAATATTTCGCAGAAATCCATTCTACGATCTGGATCGCCTTCTGTTAACTCCTGCACCAAAGTTAATTTGTGGGGATGAAGTTTCTCTTCATGAAGACATCTTAGAACAGTTGTATGACTAACATTATTTTCACGGGAAATTTGACGTGTAGGTACTTGAAGTTGGATTCTCTTCGACACAAAATATCCACTTTCACATTATCTTAAACGAAGTGTGGTTTTCTTTTCAATGGTTTGACATGTCCAAGTTCTCTGAATTGTGCATGAATCTTAGACACAGTACTTTGTGAAATATACTTAAGGCAATTCGGGATACCTGTGATTAAATAAGTTTGCCACTTCAACTTGACTTCTGCAGTTATCCCCGTACCCGATCATCATTAAAATCTCAATTCGGTTAGTCTCAGTTAAATATTTCATTGTTATGTGGACAAGAAAAGAGTGTTTGATAAAGATTTTACTTTTTCAGTATAATCTGTCAACACATCAACAGCTGACAGAATAGAAAACAATCCACATTATTTACCGATTTAAAACAATCCACATTATTTACCGATTTTGTCTAATTATTGGCGTTTTTAGGGGATTTTCAGGTATTTATGATAAAATTCATGGGCGTAGCAGGTTTTGTTTAATATACAAATACGTCTAATAATTAGTTAGTTAAGATTTTTGATAAATCCATATTTAGCTAATTTAAAAAAGTACCAATATTTCAAGTGTAATAAATTATTAATTTGAAAATTTCAACCTGTATAATTCATAATTGACCATACATTATTTAGTTTGTTGGAATGGGTTCATTGAGAGGATTTCAAAAATATGCAAATATACAGGTTGTTTCATAAAAAAAACACCGACTATGGTATACTTGCCATAAAATAATGGCAAATAATTTTATTCCATAAGTGGTTTCCATACTGTTTAACAAGTGTGTATTCGGTATTTTTTGTTAGCTTCTTGCTATTTTGAAATTGATTTGTAAACAAATTACTGGCCACTGGTACGCAGAAAAGACCCTGAGGTTTTTTATTTGCAATAACGCAATGCACCCACTGCAATAGGTGTTATCCTAGTAGGTTTTCGATTTCGATTTTCTATGCGATGACATATTTATTTTCGTTGAAATTCACTAAAATTTCTTATTTTATTTTTCAGAATGGAAATCCTACTCCTATTTTTTTTTATTGCTGGCTGTTACGTCTCAGCAGAAACTGAAAAATGTACAAGACCAAACTTAAGCCGAAATACGCTCTACGTCTATAGTAACATCGGGAAAATGTTGGTTCAAGTAAATAGATGTTGGTATAACGTTCCAGACAGAGGTTACTCTGACATTTCCAATAATTGTATGAATTCCTTTAAATCCGGGGTATTCATAGATAAATGGAAAGGAAGGAACGCAATATTAGCCGAAAATACACCATTCATTAGAGAAGCATTTATAGCAAAAGCAGATCTGGCCAAAAATGAAATTTATTTGCAATCAGGTGGAATTTGTAGATACGATCGGGGATTTTGCTATGACCCT
>CAJUYH010003773.1:0-30503 GCA_910591685.1 Galerucella tenella | reverse complement strand
ACCGTCTTATAAATCATGACGTCAATTTGTGACGTCATTCATCCCTCACCTGTAACCGTTGCTTCGCGAAAATGGAGCGGTAGCAAATTATCAGTTACCGATTGTAAAACGGTAACTCGCCAAAAAATCCTTTTAGATTGATTGATATCGCGAGCGAAGAGCGCGCGAATTGCGAAACGTCGACCCGGCGCGCTTTCATGTCGAATACAAATAATTATTAGCCACTTTTTCGAGAAGGGGAACGGAATAAACATGTATATATAGATAGACATGAATATAAAATGATTTTTATTCCATATGATGTTTTCCAAAAAGGGGAAGGGAAGTCAGTATGCTTATCAATGAATTTCATAATACAAAGATCTGGATTGATTGATTGATATCGCGAGAGAAGCGAGCGCGCCGGGTTGACGTTTCGCAATTCGCGCGCGCGAATTCATGTGAAATACAAATTAGACACTTTTTCGAGAAGGGGAAGGGAATACATCTCTTAACCTCAAATTGACTGACTTCATGGGATTTCTACTCGAGCAAAAGAAAATATCATAATTCAACACATACAGCTGACACAGATCAAAGTGTAACTTAAATATCATTAAATACGGAGCAAGAGAGTAAGAAAAAAATTGTTAACCTAACTAATATATAAATTTTCATGATTATAAATGGAAATAATGTTATATTGTGATATATTCATGTAATCTATTACAATGTATTCAGCTGAAAGAAACTTAAGACCATTTGACAACGCCGTTAGGAAGTGTCATTGGATCCTAATTTGTGACCCTAGGATATCTAGACATAAGCTCTGACATGAGATTTTAGTGTGTAATTTTATAAGCTTAAGTGTCAAACGAAAATATTTATGCTTACAAATATTTCTAAAAATTGGCAAAATTTAAGTATTTTCTTCCGTTTTTTTGTGTGAAACAGACTGACATTTAGTTCAAGATAATAACCTTTACTGCTTAAAGTGAAAATATTCATGAATTAGTGTTGAAAAAGTACAATTTTCTTAACTAAAATCGTGATTTTTGAAGTAATTACTGGATGATCCAGCGACATTTTTGTTCTAATCTGCTAAGGTAAGCTTTCAAACAAATCTAAAATTCCTGTATGACAAATAAAGTTAGTGAAAACCCACATTACACAAAAACAATTTGTTTTAGTGACGAAAGTACTTTTTGCCTCATTGGAAATGCGAATACACAAAATGTAAGTTATTGGAGTGACACAAATCCTCACACCTTTTGTGAACAACATACCCAATTTCCAGAAAAAGTCAATGTTTGGGCAGGTATTTTGGGAAACCACATAGCTAATAATGTTTTCCTAAATTCAAATTTAAGCGGTGAAGTGTATCTGGAGATGTTACAAAATACAATTGAGCCGTTAATTCTTGAAATTCTGGAAGATAATCCAGATGAATTCGGCCATCTGAAAATAATATTTCAACAAGATGGTGCTCCTGCACATTATTATGGTGCAGTAAGACATTAACCTGGATGAAGAATATCGAGGTAGATGGATCAGCCGGCGAGGTCCTATAGAATGGCCACCTCGGTCACCAGATCTGACACCATTAGATTTTTTTCTATAGGGATACTTGGAATCCAAGGTTTATACTACGGCACCAGATAGCATTGGCGTTTTGAAAGAAAGAATTATTGAAGAATGCAATGCAATTTCAGCTGACACATTCGAACGAGTACGACAAGAGTTTACTAATAGTATGTATTACTGTCAGGAAGTAGACGGAGCACATTTCGAACACTTGCTATAAGAATCCATTGTTCATATTTGATTAATTAAATTTAAAAAAATAATTTCAATAATTTTAGTATTTATTTAATTTATCCGTCAAAATTAGTTTGAACCCAAACAAAACTAATATGGCTATGTAGCCAATGTCAATGCCTTCCAAACGAGATATCACTTGCCATAAGGTCCTGTTTAAAATTATTGGCCAAAGTGGCACTGTGACGTCATCTATTACTATTACGTCACCTGTTACCATTCGTAGAGAAATTTACAACACTTTATTTTCACCCTCCAAATTTTATTAATGTAAGCGTAGCCGTTCAAAAGATACGAGGGGGGGAGGGGACTTTTGAATAGCACTGTATAGTTTTGATATCGATGACATACTTTATTAAGATATTTTTTAAAATGAGCTTGTTCTTGGGCTATATTCCAAAAGAACTAAGACAGGCCAGGTCTGCTTTATTTCCAAGAGTGGCAGAAGCCCAGTACCAATATCTCCTTTCTACTCAAAAGTATGGAGAAAAATACTGGTTACATACATAAGATGCGAATATTTGTATGTAACTGGCCAAACTGGCAAATCCAGTATGGATTGCCTCGTGAAAGATATAGAAAGGGCAGAAACAGCTCATATGAATCAATAATAAAAAGCACAAGGTACCCATTTCTCCATAATCAAATGGATTCAAGTCATACTAACGTGCCACTTGCTTTTTGGGAAAACGTGGGGTCTTGAAAGAGAAAATAATCCCCTACCTAGGAGGTCAATCGACTACTTCGAACACAGTGAAATGCTATTCACAAGAAGGAATATTATCTCCCCTATTTTATCTTAGCGAATCTTAGAAGGGAACGATTTCGTGCTCTGGGCTATGCTTAAGATTTAGTTAGAGGCAAAAACGACGGCAATATTGCCGATCGCATGCGAAGTGCCCGCACATTCTAAGAAAAGGTGAAGTACCTAGGAGTCATCCATCGCAGGGGACTCACATGGAATACATACCTCGCACACATTACCTCAAAAGCAACAACGGCTGTTTCATGTTTATAATTTTTTTAGGCGACTTAGGAGTCTCGCTGACTTCTAATTTTTTGCACAGAGCCTCAAAATGATATGCTCTTCCTAATGGTAAAATAAAAAAATATGTAAATAAGCCCATTATATTTTTTTTGATCTTTCCTTCTAGGCTTTTTGCTGCTCTTCAAGCTTTGTAACCAGGTTGCATCATCCATCGTGCGATAAAATGTTTGATAAGTGTTCAATTTTCTGTAATAATTCCTACATTATGTGTGTACAAGGGGATTGATTGTTAACAGTTTCCATTTTCTAGAGACGTACGAAAAACTTTTTAAAAGAGGTACATTTATTTGTTGTTGTTTTAATTTATTTTTTAATATCTGCCATTCTAATATACGTAGATAATTTTAGATGTACGTCAACATCCCTTTATTTTTAAATTTAGGTATTTCTGATGGAATTTACTGTTAAGAAAGGAATAATAATAATAGTAGTGAATTGGTATAAAATCAATACTGTGTGCCTACACAAAATTACCTGATACAAAAAGGACGCACGATTTTCCCCTTTGTTTACGTAAAATGTTGACCAATCTTATTTATACACATAAACTTGTAGTTTTTGTTTAAATTTGTTTAAGAACTCACATTATTATATACAGATAGAATTTACTCAGTTTAATCGTTCGGTAAATTTGCGCTCGGTAAACTGTTAATAAAATATAAAAAAGAAAAAGTCAAACATGTGCCACAAACTATGATTTGTTTAATTTTAATATTTGTATTTATAAATTTAACACAAATATTTAACTATTTTTGTTATATTGAACAATGTTCGTTTTTATGAATGAATTTACTGATATATATGCAGATATCTTTATAATATATACATTTACTTTATCACCCAAATCTTTTCATCAAAAAGTTTATGGGTAGTAGATAATAGTATATTATACACCAAGGTGGTGAAGACTTTAATTATTAACCGAGCACCAAAATTATTTCACGAGATGCTTTGCTCCTAGCGAAATAATGTGCGAGGCTTATGAATGTCTTCACAACCGTGGTGTATATACTATTAGCTAAATTTAAGACAAAAATTAACAATAATTCACAAACGCACCACGAGAATCGTGTACCCCGTCGTCTGACTGACAAGTACACTGTCAGTTTTCGATATATTATAGCTGCGTTCGGCAATTCTCCACCGCGTTGGAGTAGAGCAGAGTACAGTAAGAGTGAACGGAACACAGATCACTTGGAGAGATTTGAGAGTGACAAGAGAGACTTTTAGCTTGTTTTAAATTTCTGACGTATCCGTATACGTAACGAACTGCGCATGTGTAGTCCCGTTACGTCTTAGCCGATACGATGCGTTGAACGTATTGTTACGTACCCTACTCCGTATACTTAAACGTATCCCTATCCCGACCAAAGTCAGTATTCCGTGCTATTTGTGCTATATTACATCATCTTCTTCGTCTAGCAGCAATGGATTATTTAATATCGCCCCCATTTTACGTTTAACAAAAATATAAAAAGGTTAAATAAAAAAACTTTGAGGTTATACAATTAGAAACAGAACGAAGCGATACGTTTTCTGCTAAAAAGGCTTTCTTGACAATTTCTTTACGTCATCGTAACTCGAATACGGATACGGATACGTGTAAAAACTTATGACCAGCTAAAAGTGTCTAAGAGCTCTAGAACCCGAACGCGAATAGTTGATAGTTGTCAAATGTCATTTATTGTTTATATAAGTTAAAAACATGAAACATAATAACAACATAATATAATAATGCTGTATTGAGTGGATCTCAGATTTCTCACGGAAGTCGAACCACCGGCCTAACCTAACTTTTAACATCAACTGAAAACTCCATTAACGCTAAAACTGTAATAGCCGAACGCAAAACAGAGTGCGTTTTTTGGTATTGGTAATAAACGATCGCGAAGAGAGCGTCGAGAGCGAAAAGAGTGAAAAGAACAGGATTGCCGAACGCAGCTTATGAACATACTCGTTATGTCATCAGTCATTTTTGGTTGAGCGCGAATTTCAAACTAATGATATTTTTATTAAAATAATTTCATCTTGATAGGTAATTTCAAGCAGAAAATATGTTAAAGACAATCTCCTGGTTATACAAAATTATGTTGCACAAAATATTTGAATTTGTCTATTATTGACCTAGGTTAACAATAGAAAAAATTATTAACCACTAATAGAGAAATTCAACTTCTAAGTTGGCTAGAAGAAGCGATAATTGTCAACTTCACGGCTAGTAGTGGAAAATTAGTATATTATGTAACGAGTGCGGAAAGTGACATTTTTCATACGAGTGGGAAGTATTGTTAGAAAACCCAGGCCCAAACCCGGTTGATCGAAGTGTAATTATGTATAAAAATATCAGAAAATAAGAAATAGAAAACTAAAAAAAAAACAAGAAAACCCAGCCCCAAACCCGGTTGATCAAAGTGTAACTATGTATAAAAATATCAGAAAATAAGAAATAAAAAACTAAAAAAAAGAAAACCCAGGCCCAAACCCGGTTGATCGAAGTGTAACTATGTATAACAATATCAGAAAATAAATAAAAAACAAAAACAAAACAGGGCCTAACCGGGCTTCTAGCCTACGACCTTTGGGTTGTAAGCTCAGTATCAACTGGGCTAATCTGCTTACATCGAATAGAAGGTTGAAGGCTGCTTGGACGCATGCGCACCTCAACTACTAAATTTGGGGAGTGCCGAGATTTAATAAATTAAATTTGACAACTTTGGTGCCGAGTCGGGTAAATAAGCTCTTGTTCGGGATCCATATGCTATGATACCGGCTAGACTGCCGCTAGACGATAATGTATAACCTAAGTGCTGTTGCCCCATTGTCTATAAATTATTGAATTTCTATAATAATATAAAACACCTTCTCAGCTAAAGAAATGTGGTAATTTTAGCATAATTAATTTTTGTATGTAAACAATTGATCTTCAATGAACTAAGTAAAGTTTTTTGTATGCTTCCTGAAAAAGGCAGAACTAGTAGCAACTGGTTATTATTATTATTTCACACATCACGTATGGTTTCTCAATGTAGTACTTAATTTAACACCACCATTTTCATCCAGCTCCTCATTTCTCATTTTCTTTTGTATTCAAAAAGCAATCAAATTGAAATAAATTAGATAAATTTCAAGGACACAAAACGTTGGAAAATAGTGTGGTACTGCAAATATTCACTTTATTATTCCAGATAACAGTCCATATCAGTTGTTTACAAGAAAATGTTCGTTGGTAGGTATCTTCTACAATGTTTGAATAATGATAAGCTAATTTATTTTGGAACTAACATCGTTTTATATCACAAATATGATTGAAAAAAAATTATAGCCACTTTGTTTGCATTACTGACTTTCCAACAGTCTTTTCAAACAAATTGTTCATCATATGAATTTAGCAGCAATGAGAAATAATTCACGAAACATAGAAATATTCTGCTGATTTAACGGACTTTTCGAAGCACTGTACAATAATCGTATTATGAGCAATGCCTCGTAGATCCGGTTCTGCATTCACGTACCTAAAAATAAAACGTATTAAAAGGTATGTAAAGGAATCGATATCATCCCATCCTTTCAATGAAAAGAAAAACTGCAAATTCCCCATGGCGAATTTGAAATATTTGAACCACTATGAATATCTATTTAGATACAGAGTTAGTTATACAACAAAAAGTTTCAAGATTTAGCCTTCATCCACATATCCTGGGATATAATATAGTTTTCGTTTTGTTTGGTACCTTTAGGTATCGCTTAAGGATTTGCTAATCTCCAGCGCAAACTGGATTACGTTGCTGAAAGGAATAATGAATATAAGAATAGAAAAATAAAATTCATGTAAAGTTTTATTACAGTTTCCTGCAATACTGTCGTATTCAATAAAGCGCGTTATAAATAGATATCGCAGAATAATAATTATTCCAATGCCTTATAAGTTTTGAAAAATATTTTTAAAAGACAGTGACAGTTCAACTAATATGTTGAAGGAGATACAGTTATTGAAATGTTACAGAATTGTATATTACATAAGGTGTGCGTTAAATGACATTTTTCACTCGAGTGGGAAATAATGTAGCACGAGGCATGAGCCGAGTGCGTTGTAACGTTGTAAGTAACAAAAAATCCTGATTAATGATAAATTTTAATGGATAATTCAATCTAAACAAAACTGGCTACCAAAAGTCCTAACCGTAATATTAAACTGAAGGTTCAAAAGGTTCACCGTTAACATCAATGCAATGCTGTAAGAGGGGGCCCAACTGATTGGCCAGCTCGGTCTCCCGATTTAACAAAAGTATATTTATTTTTTTCGGGTCTTGTAAGGAATAAGTTTATAAAATCCCCCGGCTATTAGAGATGACATGAAAGAGATAATTATTGCGGCATTTCGATCTGCTAACGTTGATATGCTGAGAAATGTTAATCAATCATTTGAACTATTCTGCAGCATTGAATTGATGTTAACGGTGAACATTTTGAACCTTTAGTTTGATATTACGGTTGGGATTATACTTTTGGTGGCTAGTTTTGTTTAGAATTAATTGTTCATTAAAATTTATTATTAATTAAGATTTTTTGTTACATACAACGTTTAATGCTTTCACATAATAGGTCAGTAATTATATTTTACAATAAATATTACAAAATAACTGTGTTTTTATAAACTTTTGGTATAGGGAATGCTTGACAAAAATTAAAGTTACATAATCGAAGATTTTATTTTTGCTATAAAATACAGGGTGTTCCATTTGAAAGAAGAAAGAAAATGACAGGTTCGAGTTTCAGTTCACCCTGTATACAAGAAAGGATATAATTGAAATTTAATAGGATACGGAGATATTGCATCATATTACAAAACTCTGTTTATCAAAATGCATTTTTTTTCTTCAACGTACAAGCTACAGAGCTTTGATTTACCTACGATTTTCACATAAACGTGTCCATATCTTTGGAAGGACTCTGTATAACGTTGCAAAACCTTATATCAAAAGCTTCAAAAAATGTAACCAATCCAAATTCGGTATAATATACAGGGGTTCCAATTTAAAAAATCATATGTTTGGTTTGTACCGCCGCATTACTCGAAAATCATCATCTGTCAGTGTCACGATTCTCTCTATTACGACTCCATAATAGTTTTCTTGCGATTTATTTATAACAAATTATTGTTGAAACTCCTTTGACTTCAAGAATTAACTTTTATAATGCTTCAAGGTGTACCTCCAATTTAAATATAACAAATAATAAGTAGATTTGTTCTATATGAGCTGTTTACTTTGTCATAATTCATAATTTGTCATATTCTGAATTCTGAGCAGTTGGCGATAAAATTTTGTATGCACCACGTCAGTAAAGTGTCTTTATCGGACTCGCCTGTTATTCGTCTCGCTTCGCTCGTCTCATAATTTCAGACTCGTCTGATAAAGAATCACTTTACTGCCTTGGTACATGAATAACTATTATTATTAACCTAGGTCAATAATGGACAAATTTAAATATTTTGAGAATTCAGGGTGTGGTACATAATTTTGTATACTCATTAGATTGTCTTTAACATATTTGCTGCTTGAAATCTCCTAACAAGATAAAATTATTTGAAAAAAAGTGCCATTAGTTTAAAACTCGCGCTTAACCAGAAATTACTAATGTCATAATGAATGCGTTCATAATCTCGCACCATATTCCGCTCGGTCAATAATCATAGTCTTCACCACCTTGGTGTATAAGAAATATACCACTTCAGTTTTTCATATACTCGTCAAAAAAATTGTAAAAAGAGTAGGTATATATATATATATGACTATACATTCCCATGGGAATTGTAGTCACACCCACAAGTGGGTGTCTTGTCGATCCATTTAACATGGGGGATCAGTCCATTGTAGTATTTTTTCCTATTCCTATATATTGTGATGTGACTTAGTTTTTTCTACGATTTTACGCCACAACTGTCTATCTTTTACTTTATGTTTCGCTTCCTTTACATCCATGATATTTAAATCCGCGTTTACTTGGTCTTCCCATCTTGTTTTAGGTCTTCCCCTAGCTCTGTCTCCAACTGGTGTCCATTCTGTTATTTTTCTCAGTGTTTCATCTCTACTTTTTCTGTAAATGTGTCCGAATCATCCCAGTCTGCGTGCTTTTATATATTTTACAATGTCTTCCCCATTATTTTTTTGTACAATTCCATAATTCATTTGTCTTCTGTATTCTCCTTCTCCCGTTTTAACTAGTCCAAAGATTTTGCTCATAATTTTTCTCTCGAATATCCTTAATTTATTTTCTTGTTTTTTTTGTCAGATTCGCTATTTCAGCGCCATAGGTCACCACTGGTCGGATCGCTGCCTTGTATATTTGAATTTTTGTGTTTTCACTAATTTTCTTATTTTGAAGGTATCGTCTGTATTTGAAGAAAGCTCTATGTCCAACTTGTATCCTTGATCTATTTCTGATGTTCTATCGTTATCTCCTTTTAAGTAGATTCCTAAATACTTGAAACTGGTCACTACTTCGTATTCGTATTCTCTTATCTTAATTGACTGCTGTTGGAATCTATTTCTGGATATGAACATTGCTTTAGTTTTTTCTTGATTTACCTTCAGTCCTCTCTTTTCAGCTTCTATCATCAGTTTTATAGAGATTTCTTCAAGTTCTTCCAGATTTCTTGATATTATAGCTATGTCATCTGCATACGCTAAAATTTGTGTCAATTTTGTTATTATGGTACCTCTTAAACCAACAGCTTTAATGACACCATCCAATGCAATATTAAAAAGCGTTGTAGACCTTGTATCTCCTTACCTCACACCGCTATTAAATTCAAATTCTTTTGTTTGTCCTTTTTCTGTACTCACTCTTGCTGTCGATCGTTCCATAGTCATATTAATTAGTCTTCTCATTTTACTCGATACCCCAATGTTTTCCAAATCTTCTTTAAAAATCTCCCTGTTTATACTATCGAAAGCCTGTTTAAAGTCTATAAATAGTATATTCTGATCAATGTTAAATTCATAATTTTTCTCAATAATTTGTGTCATTATGTGAATTGGGTCCATAGTTGACTTTCCTTTCCTGAATCCATATTGATAATCACCTATTTTTCCATCTATCTTGTCTCTCAGTCTTTCGTTTAAAATTGTTGTGAAAATTTTATAGGCAGAGTTTAATAGTGTTATTCCTCTGTAGTTGGAACATTCCAGCGTGTCCCCTTTCTTATGTATCGGTATAATTACTCCTGTTTTCCATTCTGCTGGCATCTTCTCTTTTTTCCATATTTCTTTAACTTATATTTGAATAAAATTTCTTTGAGCATGGTTCCTCCTTTTTTAATTAATTCCCCATTAATTTCATCGACTCCAGCCGCTTTATTATCTTTTAACTTTTCTATTGCTTCGTTGAATTCCTCATATCGTGGCTCTTCATCTACATCTTCCTCCTCCAGCTCCATGTCTTCTTTATTTTCGATGCACATAGTCTGGTGCTCTGCAGTCAGTAAGTTTTTAAAATGACTCTCCCATTTTTCCAGTTCTATTTTTGCTACATTGTTATTTAGCTCAATTTCTTCCATTTTTTGCATTATCCATTGATTTTTTCTCCGTTTTATTATCTTTGCTGCCCCCTTCCTTAATTTTTTGTAAATTTCATAATCTTGCTCAGTCCCTGATCCTATCAATCGTTGTCGGGCTTTTGTTTTCCTATTAATTATATTTCCAAAAAAGAGTAAAACTGGATTTATTGGCTAACTGTGAGAATGAATATCAAAAGTTTCAATAGTGAATATACCATTTTCCACACTCTATGCATAAAATAAGTGTAGATCTAGTTACAAATTGAGTTATAATTTGGTAGGTATGTCAATAATTACCTTTAACTGAAATTGTTAATTATTTGAGCAAACGTGTTTGTTCTAGTACGCTAATCAAAAAAGTACATATATATATGTATGTTATGATTTGGAAAATGAATTTATTTAACTATTACCACTATTATTAGCTGAATTCGTACATACAGGGTGTACAAAAAAATGCATCACATAGAGACAATGCGATTTCTCCTCAATCCATTTTCCTGGAAGTAAATCATATAGAGGACGAAATTCTTTAAGCGGTTACAATAGACCTTGGAAAAAAATAGTACTTGGTACATTTGTAGTAGTAACAAAAGGCTTTCTATCTATCCAGGCACCAGAAGCCGACCCAGCATTGCTCCAGCAAGGTCAAAATGTTATTCAACAACATTCGACCAAAATTAGTCGAAGAAGGACAATAATCAACTTAATTATTCATCCCAAAATACTTCAGACCAATTAATCCAACATCGCTGATTTATTTTCAAGAAATGTGTCTGTTACAAGGGAGAATACTTTTGATGCTCTCCTACCGTTCCCTTTAAATAGTTTACAATGTAATATCACCGTACACTAACTACCGACAAGTAAATTCACTTGCGTCGGAACGTTTGAAAATTTTGGTACATCTTTTCTCTGGCGCCTTACACGTCTGTTATCATAATAGAACAGTTACGAGGGACAGTCGTCTGGTTAAATACGTGTTTTACTGATTTACGGCACAATCCGATACAGGTTTTCAGGGCACAAAATACTACTAAAGGAAAATTCATTTATTTAAGATTCGATAAAGTAAATTATTGATTAAATTGTTATGTTTACCAAAGTAATTATTACAAATGTTTAAGTATACTTAGTTTGGGGTGTTGTTCCTGTGATTTTTCAGTTTTAATGTTACGATTAGCAAATTTCTGTTTATAATAAATACGTAATCTTGTATACAATGGATAAAAATAATCAACTGGGAAATTTGTACAGGGATGACACAATTTAACATTTTAAAAGCTATTATTAAGCTTCATACCGACACCATATTCAGGGGCTATTTTATTAGATTGATCTATAAATGTGTTTTCCAATTCTAAAACGAGTTCCACAAAATTTTTGGGAGGCACAACCATATTACAAATGTTGGATGAAACACTATAATCTTTATATTTCACAAAAACGGTAGATTCTTCTAGATCATTTATCTTAATAAATTCTAAGCAATTGTTACAGGAATGCTGCAACACTTTTTAAGCAGGTATCCAGTAACGTATACCAGTGCATTCCCATTCACACTTTTTATATTTCTATAATCAGTCGTAAACACTTTTAGAGTAGTATAGGTATTATTTGTAGTCGTAGAACTAACTGTACTTTTAAGCAATTCAGATTTTGTATTAAGCAAAAATACAAAATACAAATTTTTATCCTATCATCCTAACATTGTTCCACCGTTATATTGGCATATCGGTGGTTTCCTTTAAAACCCAAAGCATTTTTCCATGCTTCACATCTGCAATATAATATAGAAAATAAAAAATGTTTAACTTGTATACCACTAAATTACCTCTTTTCTTACCTAATTTTGTCTTCTTTGCATCTAAAAAACGGTCTGCGACAATCATCAACAGAACAATATACCACTCCACGCATTTTGCAATGAAATAAGTCACTATAATATTCATACTAAATACAACTTTATAATAAAGATATGTATAAATATTTTAATGCTCACGCAAAAACAATGATCTGCTCACAAAAACGAAAACAAAACAAAAATTATATTTCCGAAATTTCGATCAGCAACACATTAGCATTGCGTGCTACCCCTGTACTCAACACTTTCTCGATTCAAGCTAGCCAGAACTCGCCAGACGATAGGAGGGGTAAGGAAATTTCTGGTAACCCATAAAGCGACGAAGTGAATTTACTTGTCGGTGTACGGTGGTAATATTATGACAAAAGCGTTAGCCACAGCAACGCGTGGATGGGTGAGCTAGTTTAATAGTATAGAAATTACTCTGAAGCAATAGAAGGGACTGAGATACGAATGTACGAACCAGGAACCAAATAATTTGATAGCTTGTGAAAACTTCAGGGGTCTTTTTAGTGGCAATTCACGCAATAATAAAGTGTGCCCAAGTTCAATATTAATAAAGGATATAGAAAACAAAGTCGGATAGTCAAGCAGCCATTTTAGCACTCAGTTCAAAAATGGCTCAGTTTGCTAGATTATAACCATAGAACTTTGAACCGGAAAGTGTAATTGTACCTTTGAATGTTTACTCTGCATTTTTATTAGGTACTTTTATTAGGTAGGTACTAGGTCATAGTATAATTATTAGTAGTTTTAATAAAATGATACCATATATAAGGGCTATAAATTAACATTAAAAGACAAAATGCAATAGTTAAAAAATATTGTTCAATTGGTACATAAATAACTATTAATTTAAGTTGCATACATATAGGTAGGTACATGCTCAATCGACACCGCATTCTGCATACAATCCCTAGTAGAATATCAATAATATGAAATACTTATCGAAAAAATGTCCTTAAAACACAAGCTACCATTAAACTGGAATATAGGTAGTTTGTCATTTCACCGGAAGACAAAGGAGTGAATGTCACAAGTATCACTTCCGGTTTGCATAATGTAGACACGTGTACAGTCCATTAAACAGAGGTCACGTGTCAAATGGATATTACTAAAAAATTTATATCCACGTTACGTTATGGTTAGATATACCAACCTTAGTTTAGTTCTAATGACACACGATAATACATATAGTATCGATTGCGAAGGTCCCAAAGTGCTTTGTCCGGACGCAAATAAACCCCTCACCTGTTGTGGTTTGACGTAAATTTTAATATTCTTAAATTCTATTTCAAAAATATTTTCATTTGTATTTTTTAATAATTTAATTGAAGCAGGTACATAAATATATTCATTCATTCGTTCGATTGGGTTGTTCTCAACAGCCCAGGCACTTGAACTTAATTTTTGTCTTATTAATCATGATATCTAAGTACTTCCATTCCAGAAGCTTTGTGCCTTCTACAGCCCAAACAAAATTAATATGCCCTTCAAACGAGATATCACTTGCTATAAGGTCCTATTTACAATTATTGGCCAGAGTGGCACTGTGACGTCATCTATTACTATTACGTCACCTGTTACCATTCGTAGAGAAGTTTACAACACTATTTTCACCCTCCAAATTTTATTAATGTAAGTGTAGCCGTTCAAAAGATGCGAGGGGGGAAGATAATGTTTTAAGGTATTTTCCAAGAAAATAACGAGGCAAATGAAGAAGAAACATATAACAGCATGTCAGTGACTGCTGTTCGTGAAGCAATGACAGGATGGGTGATAGATAATTATATAAACTATAGGGTATACTCTACAAATGCTAAGTCTGTCCCAAGCAATAGTTAATATTCCTAAAACAAGTTTAATTACTGAACACCAGAATTATTTAGGAACCAATAATCTATTGCTGGTATTAATGTATATAAATTTTATGATGGATAGTTATTCTTAATTTGTAATGTTAATTGTTTCCCTGATCCCAATAATTAGCCAGAATCAACGTGTGTGCTTAAACATATATTGATCCAGGCTGCTTGTAGATTTGTACCCTGCTGTTTCACTGTCTTATTCCCAACTAATAAGAAAGTCAAACAGAAGTAGGAAGAAGTAGTGCCATTAAGGCAGCACCAGTGTCTTAGATCTTTAGATATATCATATTTAATCGGCTTACCGATGGAAGTAATGCTAAAATGAAAGTTACTATTTGCGCTTAATATTCCTAAAACTAACTTTTGGTTATGTTCTGTAATTGTTTTAACTAAACTTATATTACAGAATATAAAATACCTCAAGATGTAATGTGAAGTGGTTTTGTTGTGACTAGATTATCGAAAACAGTTATTTTATTTGTATTTATTTTTGTATAAATAGCTGAAATTTGTTAAAAATTACATGAAATAGTGCAAGCAATGGTTAAAAATTAGACAATCTACTTCATTTTACTATTGTGTATGAATGATAAGCCTTAAAATATTAACGAAAACTCTTAATTGACACCATATTTTGTTGAGTTAATTATATGGAACAATTAAGT
This sequence comes from Galerucella tenella, assembly GCA_910591685.1. Classification (NCBI taxonomy): domain Eukaryota; kingdom Metazoa; phylum Arthropoda; class Insecta; order Coleoptera; family Chrysomelidae; genus Galerucella; species Galerucella tenella. Next base: position 15,703 of record CAJUYH010003773.1, on the reverse strand, counting down.
TACACAAAGATTCGAAACCAATTAGACCTGTAGTTTCTTACATTAATACACCTAATAATAAGTTAGCTGAAAGACTAAATAATATACTCAATGACTATGGATGTATTTCTAAATACTCAATTCAAAATTCCATAGAACTAATCAAAAAATTGAAAACATACAACTTACAAGGAAACTCTAAACTCATTTCATTTGATGTTACCAATATGTTCTCTAAAATTCCGCCAAAAGAGTGCATAACACTTGTAAGAAAGTTGCTAGAGGATAAAAACATCCATCCGGGAATAATATCAGACATACTTAATTTATTTGACGTTTGTATTAATCAGAACTATTTCACTTTTGATAGTAAGGTATATATTCAAAATGAAGGTTTACCAATGGGAAGCCCTATATCACCAATTTTGGCAAACATTTTTATGGACAGTTTGGAAAGAAAGATCTTTGAATGTAATATTTCAAAAAATATTTTATTTTGGTATAGGTATGTAGATGACATATTAGCGTGTTTTGTAGGTAGTGAACGACAATTAAATATGTTTTTCAATTATATTAATAATTTACACCCAAAAATTAAATTCACACTAGAAGTTGAAGAAAATAACTCAATTAATTTTCTTTATTTAAAAATTCAAAAAGTCAATAATGTACTGGACTTTTCAATTTACAGAAAACCAACACATACTGATGTGACTATACCATATGATTCCAACCACCCCATGTCACATAAACTAGCAGCATACAATTCGATGATTCATAGAGCATTTTCGGTTCCTATGAACAAATTTAATTTTGATAGAGAAATTAATATAATTAAACAAATAGCCACATCCAATGGTTATCCTTTACATTTAATAAATAAATTACTTAATAAAAAAGAGAAAAAGATGGCGTTACAACTAATATTTCCTAAACAAACTAAAGAAGTAACAAATTACAAAACCATCACTTATGCTGGTAATATTTCCAATAATATTTCAAAGATAATATCTTCAGCAACAAATACAACAATTTTTTTTAAAACAGAAAACAATGTAGGTAGAAATTTGCTAAATGTAAAAACAAAAATAACCCCATTAAGAAAATCTGGGATATACAAACTTAAATGTCCGGATTGTAATGCTGTCTATCTTGGTCAAACCAGTCGTAATTTTGAAATTAGGTACAATGAACACTTACGAGCATACAGATTAAAACAACCAGATAAATCACATTATGCAAAACACCTACTTGTCACTAAACATTCAGTAACACCTAACATAGAACCAGAAATACTACATGTTTGTGATAAGAAGCAAGAACTGGACTTCCTCGAAGAATTAGAAATTAGAAGACACTTAACAGACCCACAATATGAAGTCCTCAATGAACAGCTGAATCTAGGAAGTTCTCCATTATTAAACTGTCTTCTTAAGTAATAATTGTAAAGATCAGCAGATATAGTTTTCCTGGTTTCCTATATCATTGCACAGTTATACTGATCTTAAATGGGACAAAGATATCCAGAATATCCCCATAGGGCTAATAATATCAAAGCTACTATTTGTAAAATCTTCTTCTTTTTTCTATTCATATATATTAAGTCAATCACTAGATAGGGCACTATTTGGACTAGCCAAATATATATCAAGTATACATCATGTCAAAAGTAACTTCTGTCATTCTGACGATGATATTTATATCGAAACAATTGTCAATTTACTTGCAATTTACACATTTTTACAAATATATTGTGGAGTCATTTAGAAACAGTTAGTTTTATTTAAAACCATACCATATTTTGTGTTCAAATTTGAATCCAAATTTTGAATATACATAGAAAAAGTCAATTTTTAACCTCTTCTTACATAATTGACAGTTTTAACGGAAGACATCTTGTGGTTATGGCGACCGTCCATCTATATGTGTATACAGGGTGTCCCACGACGTTTTGACAGTCCAATCTCTCGAAAACTGTTCATATGACATGTATGAAATTTGGCAGATATAAACAGTCGAAGCTGATGCTTATATTTATTATAAAATGACTTCCGTTTTTCCTGTCATTTCGGGTCATGTGACCCCAACATAATTTTTTTAAATGGGACTACTAATATTACAATTTTGGATATATCATTCAAAAACAAATTCAACACTTGTCATCATTGTATTGTGCAGTAATGATAATAGGGGCAATTAAATGTACATCTGTATAAATTATTTTATTGAAAAACGTAACATAGGGAATTAAAAAGTACAAGTAATTGAAGAAATTGTTCAAATTGTTGACCATGTACATTGTTCAAACCTTGTTAAAAGATTTCTTGTAAGTGATGCTGTAATCATTGCGGGTGTTACGGTCCGACATGCCTGCAGTCTTATTTTATCCTTTAAATCATCTAAATCAATCGGGGGTGTGACATAAACTAGACCTTTTAAGTAACCCCAGAGAAAGAAAAGACAATGTCTTTGCTTGTCCTCGTCTCTGCTACTCTTGTGGTGAGCATTTCCGACATCCATTTATTGTGCTGTCTACACCTCTTCTGTTTAATGCTCTTTTGACAGCCTCATGTGGAGTATTGTCAAAAGCTCCTCCTATGTCAAAAAATGCACATACTATAGTTTCTTGGTTGTCTAGAGCACCTCGGATATCCTCCGTCAGTGGTACCAGTGCAGCTTTTTCCATAGTTTTGAGCACAAACGATGCTAGACTAATTGGTCTGAAGGATTTGGGGTTTGTTGTGTCCCTTTTTCCAGTTTTTGGAATGAAGGTTACCTACTATTGCTCCTTCCTCAACCGTTAAAAGTGGTATAAAACCAATACGTTGGTTAATTTATTGAGTATCTTCCTAAGGGAGCATAATATATTCAATAACTTTTATCGGAAACTATTACCCAATTAGCTAACTAATAGCATTTTATAGTTACCGTATTTTTCTGTAACGTTAACATGAAGATAATGTCATTTTATTAAGGAAACTGGGAGTTTTTAAGTTTATCAAGAGAAAGTTTTGTATGAATATTATCGAAGAGTGTCAAGTAATAAAGTAGAGTGTGTTTCACATACATATATAGCAAGCTCACCAAATTAAATATGTACAATGTACACGAAATCTTTGGGATGCGGCTCATGGAATAAGGAAAATTGTACGAGAACTGTATTTGTAGAGTATACAAAACAAAAGTATACCGGCTACCGCGTTCTCAGTTCAACGTGGAAATATTTGCCGACAGTTATACATTTTCCTGCTAAATAAATTATTTCAGTAAATGTTGGCATTGTAGAATGAAGAGGGAGCAAAAGTCAATGTTTGGTAAATACCGAAGTAGGTTTTTAAATATTTTCATAAGTGGTTGGATTCATTTCTACTTTAATTAAATAAATTAATAACTTGGATAATTTATAGAGAGGGAATTAGGAACGACTAATATCTCATTATACAGAGTTTCCCGTTGAAAATAAATTATAGGGCACCCCCAATTTTTTTGATGCAATAGTAGATACATATATTAAGTACCGAGTGTTGAGGCATGAGTGAAGCGAAGTGGTACGAGTGCCTTATGGAACGGATGATTGAAAATGTTTTGGAGACTAGTTGCTTCCTATACTTTTTCTACGCTCGCAAGAAAAAAATAGTATATTGTATACCTAGGCGGTGGAGTGGCATTTTTCAGGCCGAAAGAAGATAGACTGGAGAGGCGAAGCCGAGCCTGGCCACTTCCTGAGGCCTGAAAAAAGCACTTTATTACCGTGGTTTACACACAATAATTGCTGGTAATATGATTTATAACTGTTTTTATCGTAAGCAATAATTGTTGGTAATATTTTGTATAAAAATTGTATGGAAATCATGAGTGTGAGTAGTTATTTTTTAAAGTGATATTTAAAATTGGATTATGCATAGAACAGTTAACAAAAGAGATTACTTGCTCGGATAAATTTGATAACTGTACTTGCTTAGAAAAGTAAGTAGTTGAAGCTGTTGCCTCTACGTCTGCTACATTTCCTATTGAAGGAGTCGTCATTTTAGCAGTTTTAGTAGATATACATTCATTTATGGTCATAGTAGAAGACCCCCGCCATATTGTTAGTGTTGAAATAGTATATTATGCAATGCCCATTTTGTTGCGAATTGCATTCTATACGTTTTCTATGGCAATATATCGTTCACGTTTAATACATGGCAAAAAAGAAATAAACTGATAATATTTCTTTACTCCGAATTCGCCGCTAATGGGCTCTCTATCAGAATTTAAATATAAACTGAAGAAATATGTGAATATTTTCTTTATTGCTATTTCTAATAGGTACACAGTAATAGAAGCCTATAAAACAACTATGAAATTACTCGTTAACTACTAAAACTTTGACAGAAACGATCTGCTTACATTTCATCAATTTATCGCTGGACGTCATAATTTGACAAGCCGTAGTCGTCGTTATTTTAGAGTGGACCTAAACCTAATACGAAATATTCCATTTTACATTTGTTGCTTAGCAGCCGATGCAAAGATGAAATTCTGTACAAAATGTGCTTGTTTATGATTGAAGTTACGGTTATAAAATGAACATTTATCGAGGTTGTCGTAGAAAAATTCTATTCGACAAAAAACCTGATGGCTTTGTTATTCACTTTATTCACAGGCTCCTGCAAATAAATTGTCATTTTAGTAAAGCGTGCTATAGATGTCAAAGATAATAGTACACATAGATTCCAAAGTTTTGCATCACCTTCTACGGATGCGAAGGAATTTTTTTGCGCAAACAATTTTTTGTTGGCTTGTTTATCAATGTTGACCATTTCAATATGTTCCATATTTTTTGCAATATACAGATGTTTACAGTTTTTTTTTTGTAAGATAACATTTTTAGTGCGATCATTTCAACATTCAAGGCATTTGATTTTTACGATTTTAAGTGCAAACATGAATCATCAAGTCATAAGTGAGATTGACCGTGCAAGAATAGTGGCTTTAGTTGAAGAAGGTCATTCTCAAAGGCTCGTAGCAAACAGAGTTGGCGTTTGGCAAAGTGATGTGTCTCGTGTATGGAACCGGTATCTCCAGACCAATTATCTTCGTGATAGACCTAGAAGCGGTAGAAGGCGTGTTACTAATCAGCGGCAGAACCGCTATATCCACTCAACTATCCGAAGAAACCCGACCATGGCAATACCAGCACTCCAAAGAGATATGAGACATGCGTTGGGAGTTCAAGTATCGATCTCGACATTACGAAGACACAGAGTTCGCCGACTACAGTGGGCTCAAGAACACGCGGCCTTGCCTGAAGAATTTTGGAATTCGGTGTTTTTTCCGACGAGACAAGGATTTGTTTGGTACAAGATAGCCATCGAATATGTGTGTGGCGGGATCCAACGAGAGTTGCTCAGCTTGCCCATGCTCGCCCCGTGCCGCCCTTTAGAGGAGGAAGTGCTATGTTTTGGGCTGGTATCATGTTAAATGATCGCGCAGAATTAATTTATGTGGAGGGAACGATGACTGGTGATAGGTATCTCAGAGACATTCTACATCCTCACGAGAGACTATGGCGCGCAGCTGTTGGCAATTCCTTAGTTTTTATGGACGATAATGCCCGATCTCATCGGACCAGAGCTTGAAACTGAAGGGATCAATCGTTTGAACTTGCCTGCCCTATCTCCTGACATGAATCCCATAGAACATGCTTGGGACATGATTGCCAGGGCAGTGGCAGCACGCAGAAATCCACCCAGGAGTGTACAAGAGCTTGTTCATGCGGCCCAAGAAGAATGGCTAAATATTCCTCAACAGAATATCAATAATTTGGTAAACAGCATGGACAGGCGACTTCAAGCTTGTATAAATTCTAGAGGTGGAAATACTCCTTTATTAAAAGTTCTCAGGCAGGTTCTCACTCAACCTTTTCTTTAAAAAGAATCAATTTGTATTTAATTTATTTAATTTCTAAGAATACTTTTCATGTTTAAAGCAAGCTTATTATTGGATAATAAAATTTTTTGACAAATATACACGTGTTTTTATTGAAACTAATTATTTGATTAATCTCTGATCCCTTTATAATGAACACATTTTTTTTTCCGGAGATATAGGATGATGCAAAACTTTTGAATCTATAGGCGTTTTCGGAAACTTACTCGGGTTGACACGATCCCTAATCTGCACGTTCGTTTACCTAACCCGAGTTGCCTACTTGTGTTCGGAAACTTCCGAGTTGTTGACTGGATGACTGACCCAGGTTCATTTTTCATAACCCACCTCGAGAGGTAGGTCGGTAGAGACGCTATAGGCACCGCATGCGCATTACTGAAGGCACAGGTACTCTGTGCTGAAGGGTAATATAACATAACCTAATTCTTTTGGTGGTAACGAAATATATTGCTTTTATCAAACATGAAAAGGGGCCTTGCTACATTAACGGCGTTGGCATTTGATTATTTTTTCGAAGATGATGACGAAGTTGAAAAAGAGATGTATGTTTTGTTATGACGTTAGCTGTGAGATCAAAAACGAAACCTATTAGTTCGTAAACTACAGTTCCCGGGTAGGTGCTCGGAGTGATTCATCACGTGACCTCTCTGGATCGAGTTAGTGAGCCGTAGTAAGTTTCCGAAAACGCCTTATGTGTATAATACTATAATACGCTTCACTAATATGATAATTTATTTGCAGGAAACTGTGAAAAAAGTAAATAACTGAATAAACTACTTTGAATTGGTGGAATACCTTAAAAAGACTAACAAAATAGAAAACAAAACGTTTTCACCGAATAAAGTCTAGAATTCTAATGCATGTTAAATAATATTTTATGGTGGTATGAAAATTGTGAGGGTGAAAGTAAGAATGAGACAAGTAAATTGTGTTTATTTAAGAACAATAAATTACGTATGAAAATTATCTTTTTATTATTTAAACAGCCACCTCGATATGAAGTCGAGAGAAAGTCGACTTTTCGACAAATATCTCAAGAACAATGAAATGAATCATCGGTGTTTACACACGTAAAATTGACTATATTTTATCTCAGAATTCCAGAAATATGAGATTTAGGCCAGTTAAAACTTGGTATTTATGTTTTAGAATGGAAAAAAATTTATTTATTCAATACACTTTGCACAAAAATCTATTTTTTTGTAATAGGTAGGTACCTAGTTAATTTTTAATCAGAAAAAATTTAGCCGCCTGCTATAATCTTGGAGGAGAATGCTTGAAGCATACGTTATGCTAGTTATCAGTTGATTAACATTTTTTTTAATGTTTCTATAGTCTGTTTTCCAATGTGATAAAGTGATAAATCATTATTGAACTGAAAAATTCAGGGGTCTTTGCTGTCCATAGGCACAGAAGAATTTGAACTTGATTCGATGAAATACTAAGATAGAAGTGTGTAAAAAGGAAGAAATATTCCTACAATTGTTCCATTCCAACCACTTTTCTAGCTCCTCAGATAAAGAGTCCAAATATATCCAATAACCCGTACCATAATTCTTGTCAAAGGTCGCTAGACTGGGTGGCTCAGTGTCCCAAAAATTTTAAATGTTGAGCTACTTAAATTAATATGGTGTTTATGTGCTCCCTCCATTACGACCTCAACAAATTTATTGTGTGTCCCATGTTAAGCTAGAGTTTCTTGTCAGCTCTTCGATTTATTGGCACGGTTGTGGTCTAGTCAAACCTTCGCAGTAGCACATGATATGTGCTGAGGTTTCCTCATTTTCTTGGCTGAACTAAAACTATTTTTTATAGTTAGGGAGGCGAGGTCGCTAAACGGCGACATTCTCGAGCGCCATCGAGACCTATCAAAATCGAAAGATAAAGTAATTTCGAAAAGAAAAGCTCGTATGGTAAAAACCATTTTAGGTGGGTATGGCGTGTACGGTTTTTCAAAAATGTTAAAAAACAGTTACTTGGGCATTCTCGAGCGCGTCAGATATTCATACCACGTATATGCCCCAAGTGCCTCTGATAACAACGGTATACTAATCTGCCGGTTTACGTGGTGGGGGGTAGGCATATAAAGTAGTCAAAAATCAAAAAAAAAATTCACTCGAGCGCGTCAGATTTTCCGAAGGGGTGTTACGTAGGCCACAAGGAAGCTCCCTTTAAAAAACTGACGATTTCGGCGTGACGATAAGTTAGGTACGACAAATGTTTGAAAATGCAAAAAAGAAGTTCTTTTGAAATACTCGAGCGCGTCAGATTTTCATAGGGGAGGTTTATATCGGTATCCTGAAAGCATATTTTCTTAATTGACAAAAATGTTGGTGGGTTCTCTTAATCTGACCGAAAAAGGTCTGTATTACATCCAAAGTTGGTCTATTAGGTCTAAGGTATCTCTCATATCTTCAACTGCTACGCTCGGGTATTCCCGAAAAATACCCTCTTCGCCTCCCTAACTATTATCCAAGTACTGGTATTTTTTTACGCTATCACTATAGCACAGAAAAGATCTGCACCAAAATAATGTGCTCCTCCTTGTCCTAGTGAATCAATCTACTTCTCTATTGGCCTTGTACCAAAGCTGAGGACAGTCTGTTTCGACTGTCCAAGTCTTATAAGGCTTCCAAGCAGGAGCAATTCCAAACCAGCTCTTATCTTGGATGTTGAAATTGGGTGAGAGAAATTTGACTACTGTGACTGGACACTGCACCCTGAAAAAGCATCTGCACAAATTAGTCAAAGTTAGTTAACCTATGTGCAGAAAATGTGAATTCTATGATAAAAGCACCACATACTCTGCTTCTGCGAGAACTTACAAGAAATCAGACGGAAGCACTTTGGAGAGGAAATAATACAACCATCACAATTACTGAAAATCCCTTCAGTTAAACTGGTGGCCTAAGTATATAGAAGACACGAAGCTTCTGGAAGGGAAGTGGATAACATGGAAAATGGTACAAATATTCAATTCAAGTGCCTGGAATGATGCGATTGAACCCAGCTTTTTGTTTAATAAACCCTACAGAATACAAATAAAACAGAACACAGAGCCAGATGCTGCAAATGCAATACGCATATATAAAAGATGGTTCAAAAATGAAAGAGTTTACTCGAGAGCACTAAGCCTAAGGATTAAGTGGGGAATGGTAAACAATACCAGCGTTGTTCAAACAGAACTGGCTGGTATCTTAATTGCCACAAAAGAACTAACCAGAAGAGGAATTTCTGGCAAAAACATAATAATCTGCACAGATAGTAGACAAGCCCTATTAGCCTTGAACAGACAACGTGTTATATCGAGGCTAGTACTAGAGTGCCACCAAGAATTAGCTGACGCCTCGTCAGATAACAATATTATCCTGAGGTGGGTTGAAGGGCACGACAGGAGTAAAGGAAATCGCATTGCCGATTCTTTATCCTACGGCCTAACGACTTCGACAATTGCGGAACTAGCCAAACGTTACACCGGGCCCATGCTCAATCCCTGATGAGATGGAATCAAAGGATGCAGTCTTGCCAGGATCACCCCGGGCAACCCTGGGAAGCTGGTGCCGAAAAAATATTTGGCGATGACCAGGAAAAACCTACGTTTAACAGTAGGATTTCTGACTGGCCACTGTCAACTAAGGAAACACCTCCATACTATGGGGCTAGTGGACACACCTCTATGCAGGATGTGTGAACAGGAAGATGAAACTGTCAGGCATGTCCGGAGTTATCGTCAATAAGAGAGTGTGTGTTCGGTGAATCTTGGCCTACACCTGCCGATATAAAGGAAATGTCTCCTAGTGACCTGTTCACCTTCCTGGGAAGGACGATGACCTAGGAGGGCAACTCCTCGGGAGGATGTACAATGGGTCACATGTGTCCTAAGTGCTGTGAGCCTACACTCACCCTCTCTACTCTACAGATACAGATACAGAACTGCCTGGAATGTTGAGCATTGCATCTACCACCATAATCCTAAATTGAAACAAGTACGACCACACTGAACCAAAGCTGGCTGCGCATTAATTTCACATTACAGTCGTTAATGAATATTGATTTTACTTTATTAGTTGTTCTGTTTGAAAAAAATAAAAATCCACTTTAAATACTCGTAGCTAGAACAGCTCAATTTAACATAATATTTTATCTGGCCTAAATTGTAAGACTGAATTTCAAGACTTATTTTTTTCTTTGTCGTGACGTCAGCGCATTTCAAGAACAATGGAAGGGTACCGAACAAAAGAGCTTGATTTGATAACAAACTGGTTGGATTCAATTGTTTCATCATTTATCTTTAGCTTCTATTTATTTAAATAAGTATTTAATTTACAGTTCTTTATTAGAAGCATATCTTTGTAAGCAAATACTTATCTCAGCCATTAACATGGTATTTACATTGTTTAGTTTGTGACATTTCATAAATCTTTTTCGTTGAAATGATTAAAATTAGTACTTCTAGTGTTTAATAATTGTTCCTTTTCAACTTCAAATTGAGATTAAGTACATTCAAATTATGAATAACCAATTCCAGTGAACACCATTAAATAAGAAACTCTTTCAAATTGAGATTACACGAAATCAAATTGAAACTCCTTAACACAATCAAATTCTAATTGTTTTTGTTTCCATATCAATCGAGCTTCTTTTTGACTTTGACACTTATATGTCCTCGATTTCAAAGATTGTGACGATAAACGCTGTTTGTCCACGACCACCTAATAATAAGTCAATATTTTACCTCCTAACTAAAGGTATATGGTACCCATATATCAACTGTCGTGAATTATGGTTCATAATACACTGTAGTGTATTATGGTTCATAATTCACGACTAGAGATGGGGGTACAATATGGAATAAACTATTAAATCTGTGTATTTTGTTCAGGAAATTTGTTTCTGACATATATCGTATCTATAAAATATTGTAATTTTTAGTATTGATACTTTTCATAACGATATTTTCTAATATTAATTATTTTAAAACAATATATTTATAACGGTACGTTGTATTGATACTTTCTACAGTATCGCCCATCTCTATATATGTCAAATTATTTGAAGTAGCTGCCACAACATTTTGAGGTTAGTAATATGCCAAATCGCTACTGACTTTTATTTATTAATAAATAAATTAAGTGTCGTGGACAAAGTATAGTATTCTACTCGCAATTTATGGCCATAATTCACTTGGGTGACTTGCGCCCCTCGCCTGCGGCTCGTGACGCAAACGTCACCCATCGTGAATTATGGCTATCATAAATTGCTCGTTTAATAATATACTATTATTGAAAAAAGACAATATTAAAAAGCAGATAATGGAGTGTGCAACAAAAAAGGAACCTCATGTTTCCTTATGTTATATTAAAGAAAAAAACGAAAAAACCGTTTTTTTCATAAAAATAAATTCATTTTTTATTCAAATAATGTAAAAAAAGTGAGGTAAAATTTCAACTAGAGCTCTCCATTGCGCAGTAGGTACACAGGAGTTATGACTATTGGAGATAATTTGCGTTTGGTTCTGGATTTGAAAAAATCCCAAGTAACAATTTATGCTGATTATGTAACAATTTATGCTGATTATTGATTGAAAAAGCGCTTAAGCAGTTTATTGTTCAGTCTAAAGCTGAATATCGGTATCAAACTTATGTTGAATAAACCCTTCAGTCATGACTGTCAGTCATGACTGAAGGATAGCTTCTTCAGCTCTTCAGTCGTAGTTCTCCCTTTATGCAGATTGTGTAGCTGATTTAAATTGCTGACAAAGCTTCTATGCAGCTCTTGTTCAGTTCACCTTCAAAGCAAAAACAAATTAATATGCATTATACATTTTTTTAATTTCTGAATTTTATATTATTTATTAATCTCAACTACCTCAGTTACATGCTATTATAATTGAATTTACAGATATTTTTACTTACCTTTTTTTTCTTCCTTCCTTCGGTGGGGATTGAACCTGAGACCCGTGGATTATTATTTTACAATCGATTCATCTTTAGCCTCTGAGCCAAACGAACACATGCTAAATGTTTGCTAATAATGGTATTTGTAAATCTACATGATACATGATACAGAAATATCAGCGATTATGTGTTTATTAAAAAAACTAACTAATTGGAAAACAGCTTTCCATTTTAATATTTGAAAAATTTAATAGACGTGATGGAGAGCCCCCATTAAAAAAAGTCCAAGTTATGCCAAGTTCCACTGCTACATAAACATATTTATATCATGTATTAGAAGTACCGAACGTTCAATTAAACTTGATTGAACCTGATGATGAACGGCCACCAGCAAGACCAAGCAACATTATTAGAGCAACTGATGTCTTCATAAACTCACCAGAGCCTGATGAACTGCCAGAAGCATCACCAAGCAGCATTATAAATGCAAATGATGTAATGAATGAAAGCTTTATAAATTTGCCAGTCAAATGACATAATCAAAAACATAACCTAAAATCGCTGAATGACGACTGCATGCATAAATTCTCATTTCAGCGAAAATATCAAATGGCTGAAGTAGTATATATTTCAGTATCTATTTTTTGTTCACAGACAACGTATATCTAAACAATATTTTCAAAATGGGCTGAACTAGAAATTCTTCAGTCTGTGTTAATAAAAGCTGAACAGTGGCTCTTAACCTTACTGAAGAAGGGTTTATTCAGTACATACTAAGCAGACTATGAATAGCTGAGCTACAGCTGTTCAGATTTCTGTAAAAGCGTTTAACCAGCTCATATTCAGCCATTTTTAAATAGCTGAACAATGAAATATTTGATGAGCAGAAAAACGCTTTTTCAGCCTGTATTCAGTTAGTAATAAAAGGCTGAACAACACCGGATTAAGTAAGCTGAAGAAATGCTTATTCAACCCAAGTTCAGCTACATAAGCATATTGTTGAACAATATCTACTAAGTTGGCTGAAGAGGCAATTATTCGGTATGTAGTTCAGCTTTATGGATGCTGCTGTATAATGGCATCTATATTGTCTGATTCGGCCCTTTCAGTTTATTATACAAGTTAGTAGCTTAATCACACTTTAACACCATCAATCAACTACTAATCAGCTTAATGTCTGAACAGGCCCAATAAATCAGCGTTACTTGGGAAGCAACTTCCTACAGAACACATTCATAGGCAGAGACCCGAATGAATGAACAGCGAAGAAAACTGAAACAAAGTAAATATGCTAGTCCACTTTTACAATTTCAAGTGAATAATATTCCGCGGATGAAACTAACTACAATATTTTCATTTCTGGAAGATCAGTGCGATCAAAGAAAGGTCGGTTCTCATGCATATTAGCAGGAAGCTTTTCATACTATCGACGTCATAGATAACATGGGCTTACTCCATCATGAAGAAAGAAGAGGTTCGTTTTGAACACAAGAGGAAAATGATTTTGTTTGAATTTTCTTGCGTGATGCTTGTACCAATCTAACGTGATTTTGATAATACTCTTTGTTATATACTGATATGAGGTAGTTTTACAGCAAAATGGAATACACATTCACCATTTACTACGTGGTGACGTAATCGGAAACATTTTCAAATGCAACCATGTGTCTCAAGACACCTCATTGGAAAGGTCTTCTAATATAACGATGTAATTATTTGAATATTTATTTCTACAGTGTCGATCAAAACTGTTTACTTGTCCTGGATTTCACTGTTAAGTGGCTATATTGTTCTCTTCTAGTTCATTGAGTTTGCCCAAGCATTCCCACGCCATTTTGGAACTGATTACACAAGAGCTCATTGCTTCAATTGCTGCTTGACTATCCGACATTATGATAATCCTTTGCCTACTGTATTCTCTATCAATATTGAATTTAGCGCACTTTCTTATGGTGTGAGTTTCCGCTTGAAAGATACTTGTGGTTTTTCCCAAGTTTTCAGAGTGTTTGGTTCCTGTCCCGAACACTCCTATCTCAGTTCCTTTTATTGCTTCTGAGTCGTCTGTGTACCATTGAATGGCATTCTTTCCACATCTGGTGATGTTCTTGTTGCTTGACTCCGTAATGAATTTACCTATCTACCTAGTCTGTATCTGGACAACCAAAAAATCGTCATCCACACCGACAGCCAAGCAGCACTTAAGGCGATACGCTCACATAAGATAACATCAAATCTGGTGTGGGAGTGTCGCAAGACCCTAGCCTGGGTACCAGGCCATCAAGGAATAAAAGGCAATCAAAAAGGCCGATGAATTAGCTAAGCAGGGAGCAGCGGAGGTCATGATAGGGCCAGAACCCCAGGACAAAGGCACGCCAAATTATTCCTTGAGAGCTCCTCGGCCAAACTGTCACATGACCTACGATGTCAAAGTCGAGAAACGACGAGGATAATGGTGGGAATGCTGACCGGACATCGTAGGCTGAGGAAACATATGCACACAATTGGCCTGGCAGATGACAGCCTATGCAGGATCTGCCAGGAAGAAGACGAAACCGTGGAGCACAGACTCTGTGAGTGCGAAGGCCTAGCAAGGGTGCGGTTTCATTTATTCGGAGAAGAAAAACCGAGGGCAGAGAGCTACGCAAGGGAGGCGATATCCAGCCTATTAAGTCTAAAAAAAGAATAAAGCTAGATATCGACCTCTAAATATGGGGAGGACCACAATAGATCTGCAAAGGTCGCAGTGGGAAAGTGGCAAAGAGCCACTCCAATTCTAATCTAATCCAATCTAGTCAGTATCTTCTATTTTTCTGCAATAATATCAATCTCTTAAATAAGTTTTTAGCTGATTACCTGTTACCTTTGACCTTCCTCCTAACTAGATTACAGCAAGGGCTGTTTATTCGCTACACGTGATATTCACAACATATAATAAATCATAGTTTATTTAAATTCGCCATAATTGAAATTTTAATCGACTTCTCAACATTTTCAGTGGTCGTAAGTTCAAACTCGTGACCAACACTGTATAATATCTAAATAAGTTTATATAGTTTATTGAAAAAGTTTGTACATATTATTCATCAACATCATCATTATCATCGTACCTACTTATATCCAATACTAAACAATACAATAAACAAGTCATTATATAATAATAATAATAATAATCTCAAACAAATCATTAAGTGCTTATATCTACATAGTAAAATTTATTGACATGTCTCGTCATTAATAGACTCCGTTGAAATTAGCCCTCTCGCACACTAGATTTATACACAAAAAAAAAGGAAACAATGGCAGTGGATATTTACGCAGTCAACAATTTGTGTGCTCGGGCAAATAACTAAATATTGGCCCGTCGCCGTTGCCGGTCGCGTATATATATACACCATTTGATCTGTTCAAATTTGAATTTAAGATTAAATTTGTTAGATCCACAACCCACCTGTCAACACTACATGGAAATAACTCAAATATTATTATTTTTACAAGTAAATGTTTATGTTTGCTCAATAGTTCGTGTAGGTAGGGTATATATGTACCTACTTATTTGACTAAATATTTGATACAGCTATAAGTACTTATTTATTAGTAATTTCCATCTTTTCATTCATTTATTTAAAAATACATATACACTGTAAAAAGTGTAGCTGTTCGGACAAGTAGTTTATTAGGAGTATCGTTGATTGTCTTCCCTTATTCTATGGCCTAATCTCCTTGTTTCTACCTATTAGTTCCTGTTGGATTACCTACACTGCCAATGGCACAAATAATGTTAGTTCAGCTCAGCTTTTAATAATAGTATTAGAACCAATGTTTTTGGAAAGGCGAAGTTTCTGGAAGGTTATGTGTAAAAGTCAATACCTGCGACAACAGAGTTAATTAAAAAAAAA